>CM067377.1:103270721-103293280 GCA_034510155.1 Eucriotettix oculatus | reverse complement strand
ATTCTCTTAGTCGGTGCCTTGGAATTTTATGATAGGTGGAGCAAGTATCGTCGGAGCTGCGTGTGTTGGGATCTGCGCAGGATTTCGCACGGAGTTACGGACGGACGTCGCGGATTTCGTCCTCCATCGCTTTCCGGTGTTGTGACGTGACCACTTTTGTGGTTTTTCTACATTACCTATTGAGTTCGCTATGCCAATTAATTTGTCTTCCCTATCGTTCCTAACCTCCTGAAAACTTTGGTTAAAGGATTCGTTTGTTTTGTCGACTTTTTCGACCACGGCGTCGACTAAAGCACAGACATATTCTATGGTAGATTTTCCCGTGTCTGCTCAATTAACTTTTCAAGTAGACTGTGAAAGTTCGTATTTTGAGATTCTACTTGTGCCTGAATTTCGGTTTTCTGGGACTCTAATTTTGGGATTTCCGCCTTTTGAGATATGGTTTTGGCTTTTACTGCCGCCTGAGTTTCAACGTTTTGTGATTTTAGGGACTTCATTTCGGCCATTAGCATTTGAAACATCGACATAGTATCCGGTCCTCTTTAAGCGATGTTGCCTGACTTACAGTTTTGGCGACCTGCTCCATTCGCTCATCCTGTCCGGAATCCACCGCGGATGCTTCCAATTCGGGGGCTGATGCTACCCTTGTCGCTTCGGCTTGTTGTCCATCTTTTCTAACTCTTAAACGATTTCTTGGAGTGTCTGTAAATAAAGATGACACAATTATAATTTAGGTTTTACAAAATGTTTTACAATTTCAAGTGAGCAGAATTCCACTTTGTATTTTACCTCTTTGCTTGAATACCTGGGTAACTTCACGAGTTATGAATCGGGGTCAGTAACGTTGGGCGCTACTTTAACGTAATTAAATAAGGTTAAAATTACTTTTTAAATAGGTATGAGTGACCCTTAAATCTGGGTCGACGGGTATTACACGCCGATCAAAAAACGTAAAAACCAACCACAGGATTCAATGAAATTCTTTGTTTTGGATAAACAGGCTACATGAGGGTGATCCTGAAACAGTCAACTCCCCTTTAATGGTATAGGAAGGGAATTGAAAAGGGGGATGCGGAGGCAGAGTAGTGGATTTAACAGCAAAAATAACAAATTTATTAACACGAAATTGAATGCGTAAAGATTATACAGTTCAAAATAATTTGAAAAAACATTTTATATAGAGTGATAAGAATTTATCATGACACGCAATTACGCAATATAATGATATTTATAAATGCTCTTTTTTCTCAAACATGAAATATGACGTCATCGAGTGCGACCTTAATTACGATAATATGCGCGATAGTTTATGATAAAAGCAATATTGAAAATGGTGTTACTATTTATACCCTTCAAGGTCGAACAGCTGATCGTTTCCAATACTTGTATCCGTCTGCGGACGGTATACGCGTTGACCACGGCTGACTTTAATAAAAATATATACAATTGGTCAGCAAATTTAAAGTTAATAAATTTTTCAGGAATTATTTCACCTGAGTATTGATGCAATGCAGCTTCCCAAGAAATCCCCTCATTAGTCTCAAGTGTGGGTGTTTAAATTAGGTCCTGGAGCTCCCGGCCGGTTTCCGGGCAGGCTGGTGATGATTCGGCGGTGGCTGTTTCCCCTTGGAGTTCTCTATGAGAGCAAGACGCTATCGCAGACGCGCGGTGATAGCTGCGTGGGGGAGGTAAGAGTTTAGAAACTTAAAGGGGAACCCCCATTTTTTATTTCAGATTTGTATTCTTCAGAAAAAATTACTTCAATTTGACCTATGATTTGAGTCATTTTGGTCACCGATGGCGTTGTAATCCACAAAATCAAAATGGGTAAAAATAATTGAAATATGTGAATATCTCAAGACATAGGCACCAGATCAGCAAAATAAAATTAATGTGTTTGATATTCTTATAAATGCTACTTAATGATACCATAAATGTCCACCCGCTACAACATAGATATCGAAAAGTGCGATCTTACTTACGACAATGAATACAAATGACTTATAATGAAACATTTAGATATAATGTAATACAAACCAATACATAACAGCTGATAGCTGCTAATAATTGTATCCGACTGATGGCTCGGAATACGTGAGGATCACTGCTAACTTGAACAGAAAAATGTACCAGTGAAAAAATTTCAAGTCAAGCAAATAGTTAGGAATTATTTCACCTGGATGTGAATACAGCTTCAAAGAAATCGCCCGAGTAACCTCAAGCTCGGTGGGGGAACCAAGCTGGCAGCCGTGGCTTCACACAGGGTGGTGATGCGTCGCAAGGCAACCAACCCTTGAAGTTCTGGTGTGCGTAGAACACGCGTCAATCCTAGGTGTTAGGTGGCGGCGTTATGACGTACGTAACTGCGAATGGCCCGTGGATAGACGGCGTATGCTAAGTTCATTTAGCTAAGCCGACGTTTTAGTCTTTTTCGCACGATGTAGCAGACATTGCAAAAATTTTCCAAGTCCGAAACTTGCACAAACTCAGAGAAAACTCCTGGAGTGCAAAAAAGTACGTGTGGTCCGTTCGACACTTCGAGGTGAAGTATTGTTTTTCGATCGGATGAATGAGCTACTACTATGAAGAGGGGTTAAAATTAGAGGAGAATAATAAACGCATAAAAAAACGTAAATTTCATGAAAATAGAAATAATTTATTGAAAGTGAATTATACTGTAAATTATAGAATAGTTTTCTACGTCGATTTGTATAAAAATTGTAGCCTGTGATGGAAGACTCTGCGGAGATCTCAATAATTAATGATCAACTAATCGGAATTCATTATTGAGAGAGAAAAATCGACAATGTGAAAAATATGACGATGCTATTGATCAAGTTATTTATAGCTCTGGTTTGTCGCGACAATTAGATATACTGAAAAGAATAATTACAATGGTAAGTAGGAGTAATATTTAAGATAGCAAAATGCGATAAACATGAAAAAGGTTGAATAAAATAGAAGAATTTTTTTATCTGTTTAGAAAATAATTCGGGTCATACTGAAAATTAGAGATATAAATTCAATTATTAGAGCAGAAATTTCTATTCTTAAATCATGAGAAAGGTCAGGAAAAATTGCAAAAAGCATATTACTCATTGCCGATCACTCCCGTGGTTTTCGATCTAACCCCCACGTTTATGACGCCAAGTTAACGTTTTCAACATTGGGGCTACCGAAGGAAGCCCATTCATTAAGAGTTGTTTACACAACTCAAGTTAAAGACAGATCAAGAAGTTGCTTTACCCAAACTAACACTCA
Organism: Eucriotettix oculatus; assembly: GCA_034510155.1. Classification (NCBI taxonomy): domain Eukaryota; kingdom Metazoa; phylum Arthropoda; class Insecta; order Orthoptera; family Tetrigidae; genus Eucriotettix; species Eucriotettix oculatus. The sequence goes on along the minus strand of CM067377.1, from coordinate 103,290,019 downwards.
GCAGAGCCTTTAAGGATTTCGGGGTTCCCGTTCTGGATGGACTCAACTGTAAAATAGTAAGGAAGGAAACAAATTGGGTGCCATCGCTAATAGCGGGATATTAACAATTTTGTACGATTTACTTTTCGTTCAATTTTGAATTTTATTTACAGTTGCTACATTTACATAAATAAAACATAAACCCCACTGAAATTATTAGTCTTCTCGTGATAATTTCAATTTATAATTTTTAAGAGCGAAAATATAATTTTATATTTACATGCTTATTTCTACATTGGAAAATAATGCAACATATGGACGTAATTAAATTCTATAAGTCAAATGTAATAATTAATTATCTCGATGTTAGAACTTGACAAGATGTCGATGACGAAGTTCTCAGTTATTCACACTAAATATTCCTATCTGTGGGATGTGTGATTTAACAGATTGTGTGTCTAATGGCTGAGATAATACACAAGACGTCACTCGCACACATGATTTGACTCCACTAAGAAGAAAGTTTTATACATTAATGGACACAATTTGCCAACCCAGTCTCTGATCACAGATTACAAGCTTATATCTCGCAATACTCCAATGATTTCACGTCACATTAGCTGCTTGGCCCAGAGAAGCGACAGTTCTTTCCTCCGCACACCACGTCCCGGCCGGATGGACGTCGTCTTGTTCCGTGGTCTCGGAAAGATGGCAAACATCTTCACTCGGCCGCTCTGACAGCCTGCTCCTTGCATGCTTGCCCAATCTCGCTACTTGTCCGCCTTGCGGCTCCTTCAGAGCTTCTGCTCCATGCCTATAATATAATATGAAAAATATTCAGTTCCTTGTATTTATATACGCGCTACTTATTCAGCGGGATTATGTAATAATAAAAGGACCTGACTGAGATAATAAGTCGAGTTGATATATTTTTAATTTAATCGGACAATTAAATATGAACATGAAAATTATTTTGAAAAAGTTAAGATTATAAATTTCAATTCAATAGTGATAACACGGCAATTTGTCCCCTTCTCGTTTGAATTTAAGTGTATTTTAGGAAATAATCGATGATTTACTGTAACCAGATAGTACATTAAAGAACAAGGTTCCTTCTATTACAAATTATTATTCGAGCAATCCTAGCTAAAAAAAAATTCAACTGTATATAATGAGATGGCTCTCACTCGTCAACAATTCACACACGTAATACTTCGCTTGACACTGGCGTTAATAAAACATAATAACAAGAGATACGACCTTATTTAACAGACAAATCTTAATATACTTCACGTCAGTATAAAAGTTGATGAATGTAATTAATAAAGCAACTGCTGTATGAGAAAGTTTTAAAATTTATTTACATATTTATTTGTGTTTGCTAATTTATGCTTTCGGTACGACGTTTCTGTCATTCTCAAAATTTGTTTAAATAATTAGTCAGGATTTTATATAAAAGTGAATAAAACCTTAATATTCTCGAAGCACACAAAGAAGTAATTTAAAACATATTAGTTCTTTTCAAATAAAACTTCACGTCCTAAGCTTAAAAAATAAATATTTCGGTATTTTGAAGGTTTATAATTACTGTTCTATCTAAATGTTTAAATAATGCGGTCAGCAGTCTGCGAGCGTCGCGTTCCTAACCCGGTAGCTTTGCCGGTACCAGCGGTGGAAGTGACTCTTCCAGACTGCAGTTTGACGTTCGGTTGTTGAGATAAGCCGAAAACGGCTATGGACATGAAATAATTTTCTTTTTCTGCCTTGAGGGACATTCCAAGATAATGGGGGAGCATGGGACATTGAATTCTCAACTTTATTGCTGTGAACTGATTTTTTAAATAATAAATTACTTTACTAGTTTAAGTTTAAGTTATACTATGGAAGGCACACAAGACTTATTTCATGTACGTTATATTTGTATTGTTTTATTTTACGAGTGCCTGTAGATCTTCTCATTCCTGACACTGGAAGTGGTCAATTCGCTTGAAAATCTTATCCAATTCATTTTAAGTAATGGTTACATTTTTTCTTAGCTATTGTTAAACTGTGTTAATCTTGTCGTGTGAGATTTGGAGTCGTGGTTCATTTATATTATTTCTACCTATTTGGTGTTTGTTTTCCAGAGTAGCTTGATGTCGGACTGAGCATGTATTTTCTTTTGTTTTGTTTTATATTTCCAATTTATTTTAAAATAGAATTGTGTGTATTATTTCGTTTATTTAAATTTATTGATTTTTTAATGATTACGTTAGGTACAGCGTGTAAAAACACACACATCAAAACAGTAAGTAACCCTCATGCGAGTTACATTGTGTAAACCAAATGAAACAAAATAAGCAAGAGCTAGAATTAAAATAGTGAGTCATAACTTTACTACTTCGAGATCAGGAATTTCTGCTCAAACGTTCGAGTCAATTTCATTCGGCCATCGACAGGAGAATATGCGCATGATGCAGTCTTCTAGGGCCGGGTTTCCCAAACTGTGTTCTGCGCGGCCTGAATAGGTGTTCCACAAAAATTTGGAGCGATTCTATTTATGTTATGGATTATAATATCACTTAAACAGTTCGAAAGACACAAACTCCGTTCGAATCGAACGGAAGAAAATCGAATTAAAACAGTGCGAAACATAGAAATCCTATTCCTTGTTTCCAGCTACAATAGCAAAAGGAGCAAGAATGAACAAGTGTGGACGAGTTCAGTCAACTAGAATACTCAGCAAAATTTGCTTTACATTACGAGTGTTAGCTCGGGAAGCCGACATAGCTACATCAAAAATGATGTACCATGCATATTTTGATTCTGTCATGTGTTACGGTATTGCAAACTGGGGTCATTCGCATCACATCTTTTAACTACAAAAGCCGACCGTACGAATAGTATCTGTATTTGGTGCGGAGTGAAATACCACTTGTAAACCTTTGTTTAGCAAACTTGAAATTTTAACCTTACCTTGCACGTATATTCTATAAATTTTAAAATTTGTATGGAGCAACATAAACCTATATGCTCTATACGGTTCAAGCCATTCGTACAACACAAGAAATCGCTCTCAGCTCCGTGTTGAAAAACATCGTCTAAGTCTTTTTGAAACAAGCATTCACTATTCCGGTATAAATATATACAATAGTCTCCCGGAAGAAATAAAAGCTCTAAAGGTTCAAAAGTCATTTATAAAGAGTTGTAAATCTCTGTTAATGAATGGAGCGTATTATTCACTGAAAGAGTTCGTAGATAGGTGTAAATGAGGGGGGATATTATTTAATGAATTTAATAATTGAGTTTAAATATATATATTTATTAATTGTAAACACAATAATTTTAATATGGGTAGTGCGTAGATATATTAAGTTCAAAATAATTATTTAAAAATGGGGTTTTACTAAAGATCTCAGGGTATTAATGGTTTGGGTGATCACGTGTAGCAGACCTGTTCGTTGACGAACCTGAGTTGTTTCATAGGCGTCTCGCTGTAATTTCCGTGTTGTGGAACTTATAACGGCCGGTAGACAATCGTACGAAGTCGTGCTGGCAAAGTAAGGAAACTCCGCTTTTTCCTCTTTCTTCCCTGCTTCCTGGACTGATCAAAGCATGGTCTCCGCTGCCACCTCACCAATCTGCTCTCGCCGTAACTTCTCTGCTGCCAATCTCCTTTCGCCACCACCTTCAAAAATCTCCTCCACCGCTCTCCTTCAATATCCTCTCACATCACTTTGCAAAATCTGTCCCATCTATCTAATCTCTGCCAGCCTCTTTAAAGCCTTGTCCCCACTTATCTGACACCTATCACTAAGGTGGCAGGGATGGATATCCTCCAATCCTATCCCTTGTTTCATTTGGGAACACACACCACACATCACCAAATTCCTAAGCAGATTAAGACATTCCGAAACGGCGCCGAGGTGTCCGAGCGTTATGGTCCAGGTGACAACCACAGTCCCTTGTTATTATTCCGAAACGGCGAGACGGCGGGCGGAAAACCCCCTTCTTCCTAGCAAACAACTTGCTCATGCCGGAATATTTGGTATTTAAGTTCCCGTAAATTATAATAAAAAATTGGACGTGGGTTCTACTGCGCTACATAGGAAAGACTAAAACAGTTTGCTGGTGTCCTATCAAATTTTTCTATTATTTTACAACTACACTCTACTAGAATTTAACTGCTGACTTATTTTCTTTTTCATGTTCGACGGGAACCTACGCAAGATCTTCTGCTGCCTTCTCCGTCGACTGAATATTGAAGATTGAATTTTATCTTTCCTTTCTTGTCATTCAATTATTAGTTGTAAAATTTTGTATATTTCTTGTAATATATTTGACGTATCCTATTTCCTAAACCGAGGACTAATGGATTGAATAATAATAATAACTGTACGAGTGAGAAAGAGGTTACCATAGCCGAAGAATTATAAAGTTATTATTTTATTTAACTTGACAATGAGTATATATGACCAAAACTTAAGTCATCCTTATACACCTTCGTTTGTGTAATTTAATTCAACAGCAAATAATTGCAGTCTGTCAGGACCATTCAGTGCAGCGGTTGTCAACCGGAGGTCCGCAGGAAAATTTTAGTGGCCACTTTAATCCACATTATTTAAATTTGGTGCGATAACATGCCTAGTGAACACAAAACACTTTTATTACATACTGAAGTGAGATAGCTACCGGAAGAAAAGCACTATTAAGATTTTTTTAACTTCGAAGTGAGTTGTTGGTCCTCTTGAAGGCACAAAATAATTCCGGACAACATTTTGTTGAAGTTTTACCAAATCCTTCATGGCTGATTAAACTCACATATCTGGCAGATATTTTTACAAAGTGCAGTGAACTTATCATTACAAGGAGAAAGTAATACAAGATATAAATTAGGATATTTTGATAAAACAATACAATTTTGGATTTCATGAGTTGAATCTAACGATCTTAATTTGTTTCCTGCCATACATGAATGTTTGAATGAATTAAATTTTAATGTAGATAAAGTTTCCAAAATGTTATTAGAACATCTAAATAACTTGAAATAAACTCTTTTGCAATATTTTCCGAAAGCTGGTAAGGGCGATTCTTGGGATCAGAATCCATTTTCTGTGACGGCTAACCCTGTAGGTTTAGGTGCAAGTGACTACTGAAATCTAATTGATTTAATCAATGAAAGAAAAATACGAGGTTTCTACAACTATCAACTGATAACAATAATGCTCCTGCAAGATGTCCTTGAATCTGTTTCAAATTTAAGCGTCAATAAATTTTTATATTTGTAGGTATATGCTGCGTTGGATGTGTATGATGTGTGTTACAGAAGAAAAAGAATACCTTAAAAGTTGGATTGAAACCCCGTTCCTCAATTATATTCGCACAAAATTATTTTTTTGTAATACACTGCTGTATTTTTGAATGTACTGCAAAAAATTCTTTGATCCAGGTGGTTGTCCTGAAAGTAATGAATTCAGTGGTTTAGGTGGCGTTGTCAGTTGTGGTAATTTGACCTTTCCGTTCGCACAACATAATCCTGGAGGTACGAGTCGAAATCTCAAAGCATTTCAATATTGACAAATACTGCTTATTGTTTCGAATTCGATCAATCTATCATCGGCGTAATCATGGATGGATTATCTAAACGCCAAACGTTTTAGACAAGATGTATATAATGACGCTATGTAGTTAGAAACTTTCATACTCGCTTTTACGTTATCATATTAATGCCACTTTTCAGGTTTATTATACTATAGAAAAATTACTTTTGATTAATTTTAAATAACACACTTTGAAGATGGAAATTTAACAATATGAAAATCCATTAATCAATCACATGAAATAAAATTTATTTGCTCAAATCTCGCCAACTAAAACGTTCAGATATGTGCAACTTACCTTTGGTGATCTATCTTAATACATCAAAATGAAGAATTTAGCAGAGCCGAAAATGGAGTAGCCTTTATATTATATAGACTTTCCCACGGTATATGCGTGTAAATATTTCTGATCAATCAACTTGCATAAATTTTCATAGGTTAAGTGGGTTGGTTCACAGAGCAGGAAATACTGGAATTCACAAAAAAAAACTGCATGGTAGATGTACAATTAACATGTTACTAAATATGATATTCAACATCCTGCCGTGTTGAAACATCTCAATATCTTTTACTGGAAGTATCAGAACTACTTTTGTTGATTGATTCTCTGATACTGACGGAATATTTTATTAGTCATTCCATACCGTTCAATTATTATTACTAATGGTAATATAGACGATATTAGCCTAACGTATGTACAATACTGTCAGTAAATAAACTAAAATTGATTAAAAGTATGGTCTTTATCGATATATCGCTTCACAGTCGCAAATAATGCAAGTCGGAAATATTTATTTTATTTTATTTGTATTATTAAGTCAGATTCATTTAATTACTTTATTTTAAAAAAAGAGTTGTTTCTCATGCTGCAACAAAAAGTGTGCAAATGAGATGTTGAATAATAAATAGGGGAATGGAAGATGATAAGTATTACTAAGTCAAGTTGCATTCAAGGAAATGTTATGGGAAAACTGTTTTCCTGTGAGAGTTATAATTTCTTTTAGTTCTCGCATCTCATCATACAAAGACTAGAACAAATAAAAAAGGTATAAATGAATAGTTATCAGAAATTTTAGAAAATATATGTTATATTTACAAATATGAAATGATTATTTTCACAGTAAAATATTCATTTATTCAAGCAAAACATTTTTATTAACTTATTAAGCTTATGAAAAATTGGTATCCAGATATTCTTGCTCTGAATATAAACAGTGAGTGAGTGGAATTTTCTTTCAACATTAATTTGGAAATATTTGTTTACTAAATTTTGGGGCAGTTATTTTATGTAGTGTGATACCTTATGTCAAGTGATCCTACCTCAGCCTTAGGTTCAACAAGTGAATTTTGTTAATAATTCGTTTACCGTACTAGTGAACATAATTGTTTGATTAAAAAATATTAATACTTTTGTGAGCAAGTTTGCAAGTTTGACAGAAACGGGCTGGGAGAATTTGTAGCTCTTTGACAATGGTACACTCTTCACGATTGTTATAATTTTTGTGCATTTTAAATAATTTACGCTAGTTAAAGTTCTTTCCATAAGTTAAGGTGAACTTTACCCTTTCCAAATAGTTCGTAATGTTTCCATACCGTAGAGATTCATGATAGTTCTGAAAAATAACAAACTCTGTAAAGTTCTTTGAGAGCATAGTCTCTGTGTATGTCCCATTTCAGTTTTATGTCTACCTATAGACTTAGAAATCTATGTGATTTAGATAAATCTATGACATTGTCAATAATTAAATCACAAACGCAGTGCATTTCATGACATGTTACGAACAAATAAGCAAGATTTTAGCGATCAGCCTGGTAAGCTTAAAGGATATCAACATACTATACTGACCGTTCCGCATTCTCTATTGAAAATAAAACAATATTCGACTCCATATGCTTATCGGGAGCAAGTAAGAATAGCGCTATTGGACCTCAAGAGAAACGATATTATCTAGTCAATATTGCAGCCCTATGACCATTGTGAGAAAGAAAATCTCGGATCAAATTCAATTATGTTTAGATGCTAAACGCCTAAATGAAGTTATAATTACTCAGCACGAACGACCCGCTCTGATTGAAGAGCCATTGAAAAGGTTCGCTGGTAAGCGTTGGATTACTTCAACCGATTTAACAAAGGGATTCCACCAGATAGAACTAGAACCGGATTCGCATAAACTGACCGCCTTTTGTATAGAAGGTCACTCTTGGCAATATGTCCGTCTTCCGTTTGGTTTAACAACAAGCTGTCAGGTGTTCGTTCAGCGATTGGATATAGCCTTGACAGAGGAAATAAAGTAGTTCGTCACATTTTATGTCGATGACCCAATAATAGCCAGCGAGACGTTCGAGGAACATGTTCGCCACTTAAATATGTTACTCAGATGTTTGATAACAAACGGTCTAACCATCAATTTAAATAAAACGAATTTTGCGCAGAGAAGGGTCACTTTCCTCGGACACATGATTAGTGCAGATGGCGTCGGACCTATGGAGGACAGACTGGCGGCCATAGAGGCACTTACAAGTCCAAAATCCGTACGGTCCCTAAAAAGTATAATCGGTTACATGTCATATTATAAAAAATTCGTGTATGAATTTCGAACTTAATAGCCACACTAAATGATTTGCTCAAGAAGGGGAGGAAAAGGAAGTGGGAACATAAACACGAAATAGCACTAGCGAAAGTAAAGGACGCTTTCAGGGCGTGCATATTCCTCAACACACCCGATGTCTGAGAAAGAGAACTTTGTTAGAACTGATGCCAGTGGAGTGGGAGTTGCCGCAATTTTGAGCCAGTTCGATGATGAAGGAAACGAGCGTGTCATTAGTTTAGCCAGCCGAGGTCTTAAATCATATGAAAAAAATTATACTACGACGGAAGTCGAGTTTCTAGCTATAGTCTTTACGACACAGAAGTTCCGAACATATATCCTGAGAAACCGCGTTACATTAATGACGGACCACCAGGCCCTTACATTTTTGAGATGTGATCACACTAATCAAAGATTGCAGAGATGAGCGCTTGCGTTAGAACAATATGACTTGAAAATTAAATACATTCGAGGGAGTGATAATCTTGCGGCCTGTGGGTTCCCGTCTCTAGCCGCGAACGCATTCTCAGGTTCACACACGACGAAAATGGACACATTGGGACGTATAAGCTTTGTCAATTATTGCGAAGTTCGGTACATTGGAGGAATATGGAACGAGATGTGAAACGATATGTAAAAACGAGTTTTAAATGTCAGACCTAGGTCGTACAGATTTAAGGCCCATACAAGTCTATCTTACCTCAGAAACGTGGGGAAATACTTATGGTTGATTTGTACGGTCAGTTAGTCAAGGGATGATTCGGGATGTGTTATATTCTAGTAATTATGGATGCGTACTCGAAATATGTTCGAATGTATGGTCTTAAAAACGCCACTACTATATCATACCTAAAGAAAGTATTGAAGAACACATACCGAAGCTTGGAAGGCTGGATAAAATCCTCACTGATCACGGTACGCAGTTTCACAACACGTGGAAATCAGAACTACACAAAATAGGTGTTAAGAGTGTTTATTTCAGTATACGACACCCACAGACAAATTGTGTCGATCGCTACATGAAGCAGATAGGGGTATTGCTTGGGATTTTGTGTAAGGATAATCACAAGGATTGGCATGATACTCTCGAAACTGTCACAAACGCTCTAAATAATAATGTTAGCATAGCCACTGGCGTGATTCCGGCAGAGCTGCAATTAGAGAAAAGGGTAAAGCTCCCATTGGAAGAAGCCATTAGTTACCCTGCATGTGGTGAGAAGTTTGACTTAGAGACATTGGCTCGCGAAACGCGGAAAATAGAGCAGCTAGACAAAAGGTGAGGGATCACAAATTTTCGGCTGGGGACCGGGTTCTTCTTCGTAGTCTTCGTGTTTCCGACGCGGAACGAAAAGTTTGCGGGAAATTACTCCCATTATACGAAGGACCGTGTGAAATTTGTCAGGACCTAGGAAATAATGCCTACAAAATACGACACGTAGGGGGGGGGGGGTACGCACTTTCAATCTGTACAATTTGCTCCCATACCACAAGTGATCCTAGTTGTCACGCATGTAGCAGAACTAAGCACAATGATTAGTGAAATGCAATCGTGGGCAAATTAATAGAAACTTCATATTCCGCGAAATCCGATCATGGTGTTTTGTTTCTTTCAGAATAGAATTACCAAACAAATTATAAAAAAAGGTATTTTAATGAAAAAAAATTAGATCCATATCCTTAAATCCTATGTCAATTTAAATGCATTGTGTAGCAGAAATTAGAGTCATGTAATGGGAACGAAAATACATACTCGTGTTTAGATTGCGACGCTAAGAGTCGTCACGACTTAAAAGCTGCGCCACTATTAACGTCCACATCGGGGGCATATTTTCGTTCTGGCGGGCAAGCGAGAGTTTGTAATGCTGCATTCCAACGAAAATAGTGATGTTTTTCACCTCGGAAGGATTAGTGAGATGACCTTAGTCTGCAGGGGAAGTCATCAACCTGTAGAACCTTCTAGGAACCCTGGAAACGGCGGCAAATGTTCCGACATGTGATTGGATGTCATGATCATGTGGCATGCCAAAAGGAGGGTCCTAGAAGCGACGTCAGGGGAAATTGAGAAAAAAAAGAGTAGAGTCTGCGATGATCTGAGGTAGAGGAAAGATCAACCACGAACTTGGTCTACGATCGCTTGCCAATATCGGTACGCAAAGTTGCGACTAGGAGGAAGGTTGTCCTCGAACAGAGATCGTAGCAGAACATCACTACCTACGAGTTCCGAGGAGCGAACCTAGAAGCTTGCTCCACCGCCCCGGACGTCAGAGAGAAAAAAAGGAAACTGTATGTATTTACGCGCCTGGACCCTTTCTCCGCTACACGGCCCGTAATCAAACCCTTAGATTGTCTCATGCTGTTTTAAATATAAATATTAACTTCTTTAATAAAATTAAATTTAACAAGTCAAACTGACTATAAATTCAAGAAAACCCAAAATTATAAATTTTACAGTATAAAAGGTTACGGGAGACCACCTGTATGATATAGAGTTGTGACCAGTGTACCAGAGGGCACTTTGAGAAGCCGAAAGCCGAATCTGAATATAAATATTTATCAATTGAATTTAAATCATTGCAGCGCGGCGCTGGATATAATGTCGCAAACAGAAAAAAAAAAATTAATCGACATTGCTGTAATCAGTGAACCATATATAATTCCCTGTGATGTGACCTGGGTACTAGACGAAACGGAGAGAGAAGCCATCTGGGCATGTGGAAGACAACACTTTCAAGAATTAAAACGAGGAAAGAAGACAGTTTTACATGGGCAAAGATGGAAGGCATCTGCTACACTTCGCCCAATACAACTATAGATGAATTTTCCAACTTTATAAATCATTTGCTTATTGTTGTCAGTAGACGTAGCCCGCAATTGTTCTCGGGAGATTTCAACGCCTGGGACCTGGAATGGGGGTTCTAAATTACGTCAGTGAAGGGACAACCGTTACTAGAAGTCTTTGCTTCGCTAGATGTAGTGTTGCTCAACAAAGGCAATATACACACCTTTCGCCGGGCTGGTGTGTGATTAGTGATAGATCTAACTTTTATTAGTCATTGTCTGGTCAGTCAGAAGAGTGACTGGGAGGTCAGTGAAGACTATACCAGGCTAGGTGGGGCCTGCAATACAAGGACGCAATCGTAGCTTTCATAACCTTTCCAAAAGTATTGGTTGGAAGGCTCATCGATTTGATGAGGAAATTTTTTAAGTTGTAATATAAGATATTACTCAGCAAGTCAGTACCACCTCCACAAAGCAGTAAGAAAGTTTTCTATGCAACCATGCCACGGAAACGAAGTCAGCGTCGCCGACCATCTGTCTATTGGGGGACGGATAATATTAAACATCTGCGCGACGTGTAGACGATGCTAACAACGAGCAAGAAGACAACTGTTCTTTGACGACCTTCAGTGCCAATATCAAGATGGCCGTCGATCACTAGAAAACGACATAAAGGCCAGCAAAAGACGTTGCATGACTGAAATGTGTCAGAAGGTTGATGAAGACCCACGAGGAATGCCATACAAGATTGTTATGGTGTAATTGAAAATCTCCAACATGCCCCCAAACTTTGCGCCAAATTGTCCGTACGTTGTTCCCACAACAGGAAGAGGACACCCCAATTGAAGTTTTTTCAAACGTGGAGATTACAGAATTCACACGAGAGGAACTGTAAAGGGCTGTCAAGCGCATAAGTACAAATAAGATGGTGTGCCAAATAATGTAACTAATGCTGCAAAGAAAGAGACTTGTTCAATACTTGTTTGGAAGAGGATATATTTTCTGAGCCATGGAAATTTCAACGACTGGTATTACTCCCAAAGTCAAATAAGCCGCCCGGACTTCCGTCATCATACCGTCCGCTCTCTATGCTTGATACTTTGGGGCAAGTGTTGGAGCGGTTGGTATATAATAGACTGTTGAAGTCGGTAGAAGATAAGAATGGTTTTTTTGCTGACAGCCTGTAGGGATTCTGTAAAAAAACGCTCAACTATTGATGCGGTTAATTCGGTAGTTGACACCGCTCGCCAAGCTATTCGGGGGAAGAGATGAAACGGAGGCCCTAAAAACTACTGCGCCATCAGAAACGCTTTCAACTTGGCAAGTTGGAGTTGAATCCTCGAGGCATTGCGCAGGTTACAGGTGCCAACATTCATAAGGAGAATAGTGGTGAATTATTTATCCTATAGAACTCTTATCTACGAGACGGAAATAGGGATGTAAAATTATGTAATCATAGGTGGTGTCCCACAAGGCTCGGTACTAGGACCCCTGCTGTGGATGTATGACTTGGGATTCCCCCCGAAAGAAGATTATTGGCTTCCCAGACGACAAACCAATTGTCGTAGTTGCTAAGCACCGAGATCCAATAGTTCAAATAGCCAATGAGACCATTTGTGTGATTGGCCAGTGGCTACTGACAATGGGATTGCAGCTGGCGGAAGAAAAAACTGAGGCAATTGTCGTCACTGGGAGAAAATATGGAGAATCCATCACCCTTACGGTTGGAAACTATGAGATTAATTCGAAAACATGTATCGGATATCTTGGTATATGATGACACCTCGATTACGTAAGACGTAAAGTAGCTGGGACAGTTTCTGCCGGCGACTTATTTTTTGCGATCATTTTGAGATCGCTGAACTTCTATGGTGTCTCGATATGGTGTAATGCAATGGTAGTGAAATTGAATATGAGAAATGTAGTTTCCGTTCACAGGTTCTGTGCACTACATGTTATCTGTGCCTACAGGACAGCATCGTACTATGCAGTCTGTGTGGTGGCAGGAATTCCTCCAGTTGACATTCTGGCTGATGATTTTCGAAGAATTCAAACAAACATAGGTCTGGATGGCAAGAGAGTTGAGAGGTTTAAAACTTATAAAGAATGGCAGCGCCGTTGGGATGAGTCCAATAAGGACCGATGGACCACTACTAGCAGAATTGGTCGTATCCTGGCCAAGCACAAAATTAAAACCATTTATAGGCCCCTGACAAAAATAAAGGATAAACTGAGGTCAGCAAAGGACCAAAGAGGACTGCGGACGCCGGGGGTGTACGAAATCCCTTGCCAATGTGGCCTCAAATATATTGGACACAGTCAGGACAGTTGCTGATCGTATTGTGGAACACCGTAGGTTTCTGAGGCTGAATCAAGGGGATAAATCTGCAGTGACCGAGCATTGCCTTGATACAGGACACACTATTCTTTTCGATAAGACTAAAATATTATATCATACTGGGACATACTGGGATAGTGTGATCCTGGAAGCAATTAATATTAGATGCTCGGACCAGCTAATGAACCGGGACGGAGGCTACCAGCTTAGCACGGCGTGGGCACCGATGATCGGGCGGCTTCGTGGGAGAGGGCTTGCGGGTCGCCGGCCGGATGCTTGCCCGCCTGTTGGGGACGACCTAGAGTACAGAGCAGACGACTAGCGACTGATGGGTCCAGCGGGGCCTACCCCCACCCACATGGCGCTAGTCAAACAACCAATCCGGATGCTTCGGTTCTTGTCGACGGACGGACATAAACACTTGGGATTGCTATACGCTGCAGGCCCTTTCTTCTGATCACAACCCTGTTACTTTCAGAATGAAAACAGACGTCGACCTCGTCGAAACACCGAGAAACTACGTGAACAAGAGGACACGTATTCCACACTTGAGAGTAACAAACGGCGAGGCTTATAGTCCCTCGGAGAAGGCTGAAGCGCTAGCGGACGCCTTTGAGGGGAACTTTCGCCCAATCAATAATCCAATAGACTTAGCCCAGGTGTAATATGTCAACAAGTATCTAATTAAATATTTCTCCAGAAAACAGGATGAAGACTAAGACATCTTCGAGGTGTATACCGACGAGCTGCGAGGAATCCTCCGGAAGCTGCCAGCCAACAAAGCGCAGGGAGCGATGGGCTACCCAACATCCTCTTGAGGAATCTACCACCCGAGGCCATCGAGTACGTGCGGCGGATCTTCAACGCCCTCCTGCGCCAGAGTAGATTCCCGCGTGCCTGGAGGCACGCAATCATCTGCGCCGTTTCGAAGCCAGGAAAGGATCGCAGGGACCCTAACAACTATCAGCCGATATCGTTGCTGTTGCGTTCAATCAGATATGAAAGAGGAACAGAAAGCTGTGATGATTTACCTTAGATTAATAGTAGGTGCCAGCTGTAAGTTTAGTACAGAAACTTGAATTTTCAAGAACTTAAACTCCCTTCTACAAACAGTGTGCTGAATGGCAAGAAGGACAGCTATATATTTTATGTTATATATGTATATATATATATATTGTAATATACTTTTTTGGGTATAAAACATTTATTAATTAACAGAACAAATTATGATCAATTTTAAAATTTTTCATTTATTAATTTAAAGTGAATACACGGGCTTAATCTCAGGGGATTTTGGGTCTCTCAAGAGATGGAGTATGCAGTAGCTGAAAATAGAAAGAAAAATCATTAAATATTATTTATCCAGAGCAATAAGCAAGTTTCACAATTTTTTTATAGCTTACCCACAATTATTGGGCCAACAAACATCCACCTCTCGAATGTTTGTGCGTCTCTCTTGCGTCTTGCAGGATTTGATCACGTTTGCTCTCGTCCGTCCTCTCCTCAATTCGTCTGACTTCTCACAGCTCGGACCACGTCCGTCCTCTCATCTGGCTTCTGGCTGCTCGGACCAAGTCTGTCCTCTCCTCCACTCGTCTGCCTTCTGGGGTATGAGCCACCCATCGGCTTCCCTTTTAAATCTTCCGACGGGAATTCCCCTATTTCACAAAATTTCGGGGTTCCCCGCCCTCATTTTTTACACTCGTTCGGTGGGGTTTTCCCGCGGGGTTTCACCATCGTCATTTTTTATACACGCTCTGCGGGACACTCCCGCGGGGAATCACCATCTTTCAGCCGACTAGCCATTTTTGTTGGCCGAACTGCGCCTCATAACGCCACAAAATCATAAAATCCGCCTTTTTTATCACATTGCCCCCGATCAATTTTAATAAAATTTTACAAAAATTTTTGAGAAATTTATCTCCATATTTTCTCTTTAACCCCCTTGCTCATTCTTTACAATCATTTTGTGCTCGGAGAAATTACAAATTAATCAAATTGATTGAGCACCCTTTTCAACTTAATTTTAAAATAATCTTTCCTATTGATTTAGCCTTAAAATATTTATTAGCTAAAATTGAATAGAATTTGAAGTTCACACGTGGCTTACATAAACTTACACATGTTTTTGTCATTTGAGCTTCCATAATGTCATCCGAGTAGCTGATACTGAGATCCAACTAAGTTGATAAACACGAAAGCACTGACCATTTTGGATTCATATCAGGTGAATATGCCGGTAAGAAGAGAATATGACATCCAGAATCCATAATAATCTGCTTTGTCTTGGCCGATTTAGCCTGGTGCCCCCCATTGATAAAATAAAATCCTGTTATGAATTATAAATTATTTAAATTTACCCGCTCACAGGAACGAAACTCTCAGCTTGCCAGGATTGAGAAACTTGGCATCACAGTTCAGTATTCACATGCCATCAAATATGTTTATAACAACATTATATGGCTGAACTGCCCTCTAACATCATCCCTCAAACAAAACAATCCTCAATGTGGCTCCATGTTTTCCTTCCTGTGACATTTTCAAAACCCCAAATGTAAAATGTTCAGAAGCTAAATTTTTATTCCTAAATAATACTGCTACTTATCCAACAATAAAAAACTAAAATAGCTTGATAGCCCCCATACCATATTTAATTATCCAGCAATCCAATTAATCTTAGTAAACAAACTCCTGATAGAACAGAATATATAAAAAAACAAGATGACACCCTATTTCTGCACAATAGTTTCTCATTCCATGATTTCCAAACAAATAAGTCTTCAATTTCTACCCAGTAAACTATTCCTATCTCCCCATTAATTCAAATCCTGCCTCTTTATTATAATCTTCGTTGAGTCACCACTTTGTTCATAAAATTCCTTCAAGATTCCCCCCATATTCTTTCTCTATCAGCTCTGACAATTCACAATCTTTAAAACCCACATTCTCATCTAACATTTTTATTTAACCGACGATTTTACTACACTGTTGTGATCCCCTTTCTATTTGGGCTAATCACCAACTAAATTAATCTCGTGGACTTATTTATGCCACCCCCAATACGACGACTTCACATACTATTCCATGCTCATAATTCGACGATTCCTTCACTTCACTATACGACGATTTTACTATACTTCTGTGATCCCCTTTCTATTTGGGCTAATCACTAACTAACTTATCTCGTGGACTTATTTATGCCACCCCCAATACGACGACTTCACATACTATTCCATGCTTATAATTCGACGATTCCTTCACTTCACTATACGACGATTTTACTATACTTCTGTGATCCCCTTTCTATTTGGGCTAATCACTAACTAGCTTATCTCGTGGACTTATTTATGCCACCCCCAATACGACGACTTCACATACTATTCCATGCTTATAATTCGACCATTCCTTCACTTCACTATACGACGATTTCAACTTATCATTATAATACGACGACTGATTCCTATAATCCTTTATATTCTTCAATAACTCTATGAGGTCCCACTGCTATTTTCCACCAAATTCGAGTACCATAAATCAAAACGCCTTCCAAAATCACAGCTGACATTTCCCAATTTTACTTCAAAACACGTTCCTTTCATAAGCTCACACTAATTCAACTCTAATTGCTTCCAAACAGACAGAATTCTCATTATTTCTCCCCACAATAAAATCCACTTTAATCATCTACTTTCCACTCCCCAACAACCACATAAACCCACAAAATCGAAAAATACTCTTTGTGCAGAAACAACATGACAGAACAAGACAATACCAAAATAGCTGATTCCCAAAACTAATCTAAAATCATCACCAAAAGTCTATTACAAAATAAAATATCAACTAACTAGAAGATAGCATAGAGGATAGATGTAAGAGATAAAGCACTGAAATGGAAGGAAATGCTTTATAGCTGGAGTCTCCATAATCGCTAATTATGAAATCATTAAAGAGTATAATGATTCTCCTAGAGTTTTTTACTATCACCCTAACATATCACCTGATAAGGCAATAGACCCCTGCCATCACAATTTTTACGTACCCCATATATTCCAGTGCTATTATTTTCCTCTAACCCCAACAATGGATGCCCATATTCTTCATGCAGCCTAATATTCCATTGACATATAAACAGATATTTCCCAAACCATTTAATTACCTCACCAATTGAATGAATCCTCAATCCTTTAATTGACCAGGTCGCTACATAATTTATACTATTTATCATTGTTGCCATGCGTTTTCCATACTCCATAGTGAAATGATCCTGCGTTCTCCCTCTACACTGCTTTCCCAAAATTCCCTCATACATTTCATCTGTATAATGATCGAACCTATTCTGTTTAAATTTAATAAACTTTATATCTATTCTTACACTAATGTGACCCAAACTTTGCCTTTTCCTCCTATTTCCCCGTAGATCTTCCCCTTTTAACCCTGCTAAGTTCAGCATTTTCTTCTCCAAATTGTAGCTATACCACTTTCCTGTCTCTAACACTTCAGCTATCTCTATTTTCAGCTGTTTCCTAATATTTCCCTGCATATCATTAGCAATAGCCACAGGATTCTTTCTTGACTGTTCATTAATAACTTCTTCTTGACTGTTATTAACACCTAAATTACGCTTCACTACTACCTTATCTATTTCTTCTACCTGCACATTAATATCAATATGTTTAGCATCACATATTTTCTCAGATACCTCGTTCTGAATAATTTCTTCCTCTACCACTGCCGCTATTTCCTCAATATTCTTACTAACTTCCCCTTTAAATTCTACATTAAACTTCTCAGTTATTTCCCCCAGATTTCCCTTCCATTCTGCCATACTCATCCATTTTTTCTATCAACCTATTATTTTTTAATTTCATTTCTGCCAAACTCTTATCAAATTTTTCTCTCAACTTATCCATTATATTATCAAATTTTTCTCCCAACTTATCCATTTTATTATCCAAATATTTTATCAGCATCTCAATATCCACTATAGTTCTGTCTTTTCTTTGCTTATCACTCTTTTCCCCTACGGCATTCGTAATATCACTATTGCTGACTTCTGCTTTTTCTGTCACTGATTCTTGCCCTTTATCACTTTCATCAAACATTTCGTTTAAACCGATCACTTCCTCGGATTCCAAATTATCAACCTGTGCACACTGAAATTTTAATTCCTGCGAATTTTCCATATTAATCACACGTTTTTTACTTCTAAGAAACAAATATCAAACAAAAGAAAACCACAAAATATTAATTTTAAAACAAAACATGTATTAATTATTGTAAGCAAAAGATTGCGTACTTGTGGAAATTGCACAGTATAAAATTGCGAAAACACAGAATTTAAATTTTAACCGAGAGGAACATGAAAGAAAGCAAAACAAAAAAAACCTATAACTCTAAATTTTGGAAAGATTACCTTTTACAAAATTAGCTTCTGCAGTACTTCACCCTCGAGAGAGATCGTAAACTCACACGGTTGGGCGCCAAAATGTAATACGGCAGATTCTCGCAGGCGTTCCGCAGGGCAGTGTCCTCGGACCTCTCCTGTATAACGTCTTCACCGCGGACATCCAGAAACCAGGAACGGGAGCCGATATCGCACAGTACGCGGACGACACCGCGTTGTTTGCTGCGTCGTGGAACCTAGACATCGTGGGAAACTGCCTGAACACGGGCTTGGAGAAGATCCAGCGCTGGGCAACAAACTGGAGAGTGAAGATCAACGCGTCGAAGAGCCAGGCGCTGCTAATCACCCGATGACGGCCAGAGAGACCCGTCATCCGATTCCTCGGGGAGGTTATTCCATGGTCCACGAAGGCCAAGTGCCTAGGGGTAACCTTGGATACGAGGCGCACGACTCTAGCAATGTGCTGGTTTCATCGCTAGGTCGATACGACCCTGATAAGAAGGTAAACAGGAACCCACCTATGTCTATCTTCCTGTAATGTATCAATACTCTATCCATGTTAATTTAATTTACATTCTATTTAGGTCTACAAGCCCCTTTACAGCTTGTATTTAACTAGGTTTGCTTTTACA
>CM067377.1:103197772-103270621 GCA_034510155.1 Eucriotettix oculatus | reverse complement strand
ACCTCGAGAATAATGCTAGAGCGTGGAGGGAGACCATGGTGCCGGCTCCCCGAAATATGGCCGAGTTTAGA
Organism: Eucriotettix oculatus; assembly: GCA_034510155.1. Classification (NCBI taxonomy): domain Eukaryota; kingdom Metazoa; phylum Arthropoda; class Insecta; order Orthoptera; family Tetrigidae; genus Eucriotettix; species Eucriotettix oculatus. The sequence goes on along the minus strand of CM067377.1, from coordinate 103,270,550 downwards.
ACCGCGTCTTGAAGAGTTATTGGGGACTAAATAGAGTGGAAGATGAAGATTATCAGTGAAAGTTACGCACGAAACACAGGCAGTATGCGTTACTACGCCACTTTGCAAGCTTCGAAACTTAGAAGCTGCCACCCACCCATGATGGACGAAGAGATAATAGGAATATTGATCCGACACTTCCCAATGCGCATTAGAAACTTGTTGAGAAGCGTAGAGAACCACATGCTACAAAGATTCTTTTCACTACTCGGAAATTACGACCAGTCACTTGACTCGGTCAAAACCGGCCCGAAGTTTAACGCGATCCCGATAGTCCCGGATCGTGGAAGCGCCCCGAGGACAGGAAGACGCGACGAGTCGAGACGGAGTTCACAAATCAAAACCACGGAACCCGAAGTCGCAGCCCAAATTCGCCACGACAGGGCGTTGTAAGAAACTATGTATATATTCCGCGAACGGCGAGACGGAACGACTCCGTACTTCAACGACCGGGGCAAGTCGGAAAACCGCATCCTCGGGCGCGTCGACCATTCTCAAACGATCCACATCGAAAAAGGATTGGAGATCGAATAAACCTGACCCGCGGAAGGAACAGTGCCCCGACGGTACAGCGTATGCCGACAAATCAGGATCCACGACGTACTCCCAATAACGATAGGGGAGTCGGTAAACTAGATAGAACGGGGGAAGGATTGTACCCACTTCCGAAATGAGCAGGTACGATTGACTTCTATAATTCACGATCACGACGAGATATTTCCGAAAAAGGACACGTTTTAATGCCCAGTAATTGAAGCCGCTTACTGAACTTTACAGTCCAGATACCTAATTGGCACCGACAGCAATATAACTGCAATGCCGGAGTCATTCCTTGCGGATATGGTTAGAATAAATCCGTCTATCCCGAGTTACCCACAATACAGGGGAAAATCATCCTCGCAAACGGAGGAAAGATGCAGTGTCTCGCGCAATGAATGAGGCGTGGGACCAATTACGACGACAGATTACGTAGCCCCATCCACCTTAGGGGGCGGCCCTAGCTTTCGGTCCGAATGCGAGTCCCTATTATCGACTCGATTAAATTACCGCATTCGAGAAGCGAATGGAGTACGAATTCGCTGCGCGTGACAAATTAAATCTGTTTTAAAATAAAAATCACCCATCCCAAAATTTATCAAAATTTCTGCGACGTATTGAACGATAAATTGAAAGTCGCATACAATTCATGTTTATGAATTGAATATAATAACGATATTTCCACCCTATCCAGGATCTACCCGGTTTACATCACCAATAATTTTCATGAAGTGAAATCCTACATCATATAAAACCCCTAAGTAATTGTGCATTCGCATCGACCTGGCCGCGAAGAGCGAAAAAGCATTACCAAGTTTACACGCAAATGCCAACGCAAACGGACGATGCAAAGAAAGAAACTAACGTCCACTGGTTTCTAACGAACGTTAAAGGCAATCTGTTGGCAAGATGTTTATTCCATTTGTTTGTCCCAAATATTTCTCTTACTTTTCAATATATATATATATATATATATATAGTATATATATATATATATATTTATATACAAAAAAGTATATTACAATATATATATATATATATATATATATATATATATATATATATATATTGTAATATACTTTTTTGTATATAAAACATTTATTAATTTAAATTACAAATATGATCAATTTTAACAATTTTGTTTATTAATTTAAGTGAAGACACGGGCTTAATCCCAGGGGATTTTGGGTCTCTCAAGAGATGGAGTATGCATTAGCTGAAAATAGAAAGAAAATAATTGAATGTTAATTTATCCAGAGCAATGAGCAAGTTTCACAATTTTTAGATCGCTTACCCACAATTACTGGCCCAACAAACATCCACCTCTCGAATGTTTGTGCGTCTCTGGATATCTGCTCTCTGGATATCTGCTCTCTGGATATCGCCTCCCTTCTGCGGTCTGATCACTCGCCTGCCTTCTGGGGTCGAGCCACGTCCTCTCGGGTCTGATCTGGTCTGGTCGCCTCTCGTCTGGTCTGCCCCACTCTGCTCTGGTCTGCTCTGCTCTGGTCTGCTCTACCCCACTCTGAGGTCTCTACTACGATCTGATCCCGAGCCACCCATCGGCTTCCCTTATAAAGCTTCTGACGGGACTTCCCTTATTTCTTAATATTTCGGGGTTCCCCGCCCTCATTTTTCCCGCGGGGGTTCACCATCGTACAGGCAAGGCGGGCCTTCCCCCCCGGGGAAACAATCTTTCGGCCGACTAGGCATTGTTGTTGGCCGAACTGCGCCTCATAACGCCACAACGTTACAAAATCCCCTTTTTTTATCACAATATATATATATATATATATATATATATATATATATATATATATATATATATATGTTTCAGAATTTCTATTACACACTTCAGGGGCCTCAGTAGGAGAAGTTTTGAAAATGATCTTACGTTCAAAAATGTTCCATTTAGATGAAAAAATATATGACATGAATTGTTAACTTGATATAATTATGTAGTGTTTCTCTTTTCTTTTCTTTCTTTCAAAGATACAGGCATTTTAAAGGACAATTAGGAGTATTACGTATAAGTAATTTTATTTTATATCTACCGGGCCTCCGCCCAATTCAAGACTAGCAATAAATACAGTACAGTAAATAAAGAAGATTGAACGTTGTCCCGTATGCGTTCCAATACGATTTACCCGATACCCATGAAACGTTTGTGAGTTTTTGTGCTCTATTCAGAGAAGGTCTCTGTCGGACTTTTGAAGACATACGTGCCTTCTTGTCGGACTTTAGAAGACATACGTGCCTTCTTGTCGGACTTTTGAAGACATACGTGCCTTCTTTTCCCCCTTTCTGGCAAAAGTGGGTCCCACCCTTAGGACCGTTTCAAAAAACTGCCTAACTGAGGTAAAGAGATTTTCATGACATTTTGAATAACTATTTTTGTCTTCCACTAGAAATCTCGCAAGAAGACTCAACGAGTCGAGGAATATATATACTGTAATATACTTTTTTGGGTATAAAACATTTATTAATTAACAGAACAAATATGATCAATTTTAAAATTTTTCATTTATTAATTTAAAGTGAATACACGGGCTTAATCTCAGGGGATTTTGGGTCTCTCAAGAGATGGAGTATGCAGTAGCTGAAAAAAGAAAGAAAAATCATTAAATATTATTTATCCAGAGCAATGAGCAACTTTCACAATTTTTTTTATAGCTTACGCACAATTACTGGGCCAACAAACATCCACCTCCCGAATGTTTGTGCGTCTCTCTGGCGTCTTGCAGGATTTGATCACGTCTGGACACGTCTGCTCACGCCCGTCCTCTCATCTGGCTTCTGGCTGCTCGGACCAAGTCTGTCCTTTCCTCCACTCGTCTCACTTCTGGATATCTGCTCGGACCAAGTCTGTCCTCTGCTCCACTCGCCTGCCTTCTGGGGGCGAGCCACCCATCGGCCATACTCTTATCAAATTTTTCTCCCAACTTATTATTTTCTAATTTCATCTCATCCAATTTATTATTAAATTTTTCTCCCATATTATCCATTTTATTATTATTTTCTAATTTCATCTCATCCAATTTATTACCCAAATATTTTATTAGCATCTCAATATCCACGCTTGTACTATCACTTCTTTGCTTATCACTCTTTTCCCCTATCGTATTCATATTATCACTATTACTGACAAGTCCATTTTCTATCACTAGTTCTTGCCCTTTATCACTTTCATCAAACATTTCGATTAACCCAATCCCTTCCTCGGATTCCAAATTCTCAACCTGCGCACACTGAAATTCTAGTTCCTGCGAATTTTCCATATTAATCACACGTTTTTTACTTCTAAGAAGCATATATAAAACACTATCACAAAATATAACCCCAAAATATTAATTAAAAAAAACATGTATTAATTTTTATAAGCACGAAGATTGCGTACTTGTGGAAATTGCACAGTAAAAATTGCAAAACACAGAATTTAAATTTTAACCGAGAGGAACACGAAAGAAAGCAAAACAAAAAAAACTATAACTCTAAATTTTGGAAAGATTACCTTTTACAAAAATAGCTTCTGCAGTACTTCACCCTCGAGAGAGATCGTAAGCTCACACGGTTGGGCGCCAAAATGTAATATACTTTTTGGGTATAAAACATTTATTAATTAACAGAACAAATATGATCAATTTAAAAATTTTCATTTTTTAATTTAAAGTGAATACACGGGCTTAATCTCAGGGGATTTTGGGTCGCTCAAGAGACGGAGTATGCAGTAGCTGAAAATAGAAAGAAAAATCATTAAATATTATTTATCCAGAGCAATGAGCAAGTTTCACAATTTTTTTATAGCTTACCCACAATTACTGGGCCAACAAACATCCACCTCTCGAATGTTTGTGCGTCTCTCTGGCGTCTTGCAGGATTTGATCACGTCTGGACACGTCTGCTCACGCCCGTCCTCTCATCTGGCTTCTGGCTGCTCGGACCAAGTCTGTCCTTTCCTCCACTCGTCTCACTTCTGGATGTCTGCTCGGACCAAGTCTGTCCTCTGCTCCACTCGCCTGCCTTCTGGGGGGTCCACGTCCGTCCCCTGCTCCACTCGCCTGCCTTCTGGGGGTGAGCCACCCATCGGCTTCCCTTTTAAATCTTCCGACGGGAATTCTCCTATTTCACAAAATTTCGTGGTTCCCCGCCCTCATTTTTTATACTCGTTCGGCGGGGTTTTCCCTCGGGGGTTCACCATCGTCATTTTTTATACACGCTCGGCGGGACACTACCGCGGGGAATCACCATCTTTTGGCCGACTAGCCATTGTTGTTGGCCGAACTGCGCCTCATAACGCCACAACATCACAAAATCCGCCTTTTTTATCACAATACATACATATTGATGAGTTTGTATTAAAAACTTGTAGGTGTTGTAGAACAGACTTAGTACATACATTTTTGAAAAGGAATCCATGTCCTAAAACTATTTGGATGCAATCAATATAAATTGAAAAAAATGAATCGATTTCAAAACTCCTATTTCCCGGTCCCAAAAAGGTTATGAGGAGGCTGAGAGCGGCAGTTGATATCGTATGTTACGTTCGTGATAAGCTCGATTAATATTTTCAGCTTCGTGCTTAATTATCAAAATCTCAAAGAAATCTTCACCAGCTGCGAGAAACGGGTACCTTCGAAGCTAGTATATATATGCGTTTCGTTTTTCCTCCTGTCTTTGGAAGTTTACTGATCAATGCTTACAAAAGTTCCAGTACTTCAATATACCTCGTTTGGAAGATCTGCAAATGTCCAAAAGTCTAGTGTTACAAATGAATTATGAATCAAACTGTTAATTTATATGATTACTCGTTGCAGATATCTCTTATAACAGTACGAATTTATCTAGTAGCATTTCTATTCACATTGGTTCTGAGCCTCACTTTGAGCTGTAGCAATGAATCAATATTAATAATAATCATCTCACGAGTTCCATTCAATAAAAATGGTAATAATTCACCTGTAAGTATCCTTCATCATGAGGTGAAAATGTTGAAATTGAGTTCGTTTAATCAGTCCAAAAATGCGGCTATAATTTGATGTCGACTAACTCTGAATCTCAGCAGAATTTAATTTAGCGTTGTTGTTATTATTATAAAGATAATTAAATATTTGTGCCTACACCCAAAGTCATCCGTTTATTTAAAAGGGAATATACGAAGAAAATATATAAAGGATAGTACGTTTAGGTTTTATTTCCATTCTCCCACCGTAATATTCATGAACTGTCTTATCTTAATGCATTCCGCATTTATTTCCATGAATTACAGTAGTGTCAAAGGAACAGGAAATACCTATAGTTCTTCCGCCTCTGAGTAAAAAGTTAAATAAAACAGATACTCAGGGGTGAAAGTATAAAAAACTTCTTACCGGGATGCATTTTGTTGAGTGCAAAAGAAGATTCATAATAATAATTTCCTTTTATACTGTAAATAATCACAAATTTGCAAATAATCACTAAATATATAAATAACAGAAACATTATTAATCATACAAAATCATAGTTATAATAGTTTCCACAAATTCAAGTAGTAATTATCATAGTTTTTATTCGCGCCGTTGTATTTCCTTCAAGTATACGTCCTTGGGTCAAATTCGTTTATAGGGGGACATGTAAGAAGATTTCAGTGAGAAATCTTTATGTACTAATGTTTGTTTCAATGTTTACGAAAAATAATTGTTTCATTCTTACCGATAATTATAAACCGGAACAGCGTTCCGTCTCCAAATCTCTTACCGGAATGTTGTTCCGGTGTGTTCCGGTTTACTTTCAACCCTGATTGTTGGAGAATGTGTTATCCAATTGCGAGTGGTAAATAATCAACACTAAGAAAGTTTTAGTGAAATTAATGGACTATTAAAACGCGTTACATCTTGACTCGACATCGGCTGGGCGCAGAGTGCTTCTCCGACACAAGAATTGGAAATTGTCCATTAACAGATTTTACCGTCTCAGTTCTAACCACATTATCTCTTCCTGGATAAGTATCTGAAATAACACCTAATTTTCAGTGAAGCAAGAGCGTATTGTCTTCACGAAGAATCACAAGACCAGCACACTTTATATTTTAGGATGTTGAGGTCCATTTATTTCGTTGTTGGAGGATCTGTAGATAGTCTGTTGACCGTGTCTGTCATATTTGTTGCAAGAACTTTTGTATCATCTATCCATTTCCGGTAAGGTATTTATGGGGGACAGCAATGAGAAAATGACTAGGAAAGAGAAAAATATTTGATTTGAATGGTCGGAAGCATACATATGGGTTGGTAATTCATGCAAGCCTCTGTTACGACACCAGCACTACTTTTACTTTAAGAGACATGACTTAAATGGTATTTCATACTCTTTACACCAGCTTCCCATAGTCGACTAAAATGTGGAGCACGTGCCGAAATAAGTTACACTCAGAATTTCCTTTAATGTTTGCTGCATCAACGAAATTAGCATTTTTTTGGGTAGCAAGCTACATTAAGGTGATCCTGAAACAGGCAACTCCCCTTTAATATTGTCACGTAGAAATCGAAACGTTGGAATAGTGAATAACGAATCAGGTTAATCGTAGAACACATTTATTTATATTACACAAGTTTATACAAAGTGTGAACCGATGCTCGCTCACAACTCAACTGCCCGCTGCATGGTAGAACACATAGAACAGGAAATGATGAAACACTCATTGTTAACAAAGAACGATCTGGAACAAATTAAACGAAGAAATGAAAAGTGAATTAAAATATTGGTGAGTGACGGGAATCGATCCTTGGACCATCAAACCGCAGAGCAGTGTCTTACCCACGAGACATCAGCGTCGGCTTCTTGAAGGATCACAAATGGTGGCAATATCATAGGAAGGGAATTGAAAAGGGGGGATGTAGAAAGTAGAGCAAGGTATCGAAGGGCTAAGTAATGCCCCCAGGCTATAGTTTAAGGATCCTACCCGCACAGTTTGTACTCTTTCCGCAGGTAGTGATTCCATTATTTGCTCTTTAGCAGTGGCTTTAAACAAAATAAGCACTTGTGAGTGATTGCCTTCCATGTTATTTTTATCGACGGAATCTACGAAACAGGAAGAATACTATAAAATTTTAGTAAAACATAATTATACCCATACCGAAGATAGGGTTGATAGATGCGAACAGCACTGGACAATTAATGTAGTATCATATGTATGCAAAATATCAACAAAATAGTATCAGGAGGATTTAACGACAAAAAATGTCATTCCTGGGTATGTGAAACCTAATAGTAGGGGCGGACCAGGGTGGCTCGCTGGGATCTAGTATCCTTTATGAGCACGGGGATGCACTAAGACGGGTCGGAGTCATCGCGCGGTGGCTCTAGTCAGCCCTCGGGCTAAGGTGTCGAATATGGAAATTGCTAGCCATACTTAGTTATCCGATGATTAAAATGTGTGGGTGTAATTCCCCTATTATTGTGTGGTTGCGCAGATAATCCATAGGGGATAACTGCTAGCTTCCACTTCGGATGGGGGTGCGCTTGGCTACGAAAACCAGGTGCTGCAATCCGGAAGAAGCGGGAAGCTTCAAATGCTAGTCGTAGGATGATACTCGCCTTTATCAGGGTGGAGCCACACACCTTTATGAAGGGAACAGGCTACGCTTGTCTAGAAGTGCCAGCGCTACTGTTAAGGTTGAACCCGGCCAGCTGCTGTGGGGTACTCGCCCCCACCGGGGTTAACGCCGGGGCCCTTGTTGGGGAAAGAGGCCCCCCGGGCTGGCTCATAGCGTGGCACGAGGTTGACCTGAGTCCTCAGCGAAAAATACAGGTAGACAGGGGCGAGCTTAAGCCCAGCTGTCGCTCTATTGGGCGGCAACCCTGCTCACAATTGGGTTGGACTCTGTCGGGCAGTGGTATGCGCTCAAAAACCCACGGTGGCGATGCTAGCAATTCAGTGCCTGGGTATGTGAACCCAAGAGTAGGGAGCGGACCAGGTCCGGCAATTGAAGCCACCAGGCAGCGGCCCCGGGGGCACTCTCGCCGTTGCGGGAGAAGTGCTTTTCCAATAGGTCAAAAACTTGGGTGTGGGAGCCGTACGCAACCTGAGCAACATAATCCGCAACTTGCGAGCCGGTCGGGTGGAGAAGTGCCTCGGTGCAATCCCTGGTTAACTCCACTCGGCCGGATTTCAACAGATGCTTGAGAACCTTCGGCGAGGTCCATTCCAGGGCTCTGAACGCCATAAATGCGCATTCACCTCGTAAAGACTCATGGCATACACGGGGTCAGGTGCTGGTCCCGTCCAGTATTTCCTGTAATCATAACTACCACTTGTTGACAGTTAGATAAAACCGATTCTCATTAAAACAAGCATGCTGATAATCAATTTGAATAACCACTGACTCAATACTTTTGAATTTATTTTGTCATCTATCTGAAAGATTACTACTTTTCTCGGGAACCTCACCCAATCAAATCGGAATTGTCTGAGAAAATGGATCGTAAGCAATATAGTTACAAATTTTCTTCAAATAATGTTAAATAACACAAGAACAAGATATAAAACATTTTTCTTTTTAAGTGTTTGTGTTTTTTTTTTGGGTAACAGGCTACATGAGGGTGATCCTGAAGCAGGCAACTCCCCTTTAATAGCATAGGAAGGGAATTGAAAAGGGGGGATGCGGAAGGTAGAGCAAGGTAGCCAAGGGTTAACTAGGGCCCCCGGGCTATGGTTTAAGGATCCTACCCGGTGTTTCACCTAAAGAGATGCAGGGAAAACCCTAGAAAACCTGCATCAGGTAGGTCGGGCATTGGGTACTGTTCTCACGCCCTTCCGAATGACGGGAGACGAGTTTGCTGTGGGGACGCAGCATTCCCTTCTCCGTGTCTCCACCAATTTCAGGAGGCAATTGGCCGACTGATCCAATGGGATCAGCGGACAACTCTTGCCATATGCCCAAGGTCTTTGACCCCAGTACATATACCTCCTAAAATAGGTGAAGGTGTCTCGGCATATGAGAACTTTGATAAAAAGTACCCAGAGAGAGTGCGAGGCATCCCCGACATGATCAGGTAAGCCCCGCAGTCACTCTGGGCTGAAGCGTCTACGAGAAACTCTCGCAGCGCCTCCTGATGTCCAAGTGTTTGTGTTATGATATAATTAGCTATACTACAATAAATAAGTATTTCAACTGTAAGCAACGCAGGTCGCGGTGCACAATGCAAACTTACCTCCATTTTTATACATGTTATCGTTTAAAATGTAACTGAAGAAGTCCACAAATATGGACGAAACGTATTAAATAAATGTGAAGTTGTTTTGTGGCAAATTGGCTCTTCTTTATTTATAAGACTTATAAATCCACATTGGTAACATTTCATTAACGAATCCAATAATAATTATATTATATTAGTGCTAACTTATGTGAACTCAAAACATATTTATTAATGGGGGACGGGCATGTTTACCTGGTAAACCCGCTCTTATTTTTCCTTTTAGTATATATCATGTGGTATATTATTTTAAATAGTATTAAATTGGCTCCATTAGACTTCATTAAATGGTATGTAGCAGCAGAAGGTTTGTTCGAACACCCTTGCTGCCTGCAGTAAGCAGTCTCCAATTCGCACAGATAAACAAAGAGGAGCCAAAATGTAGTCCAATGAATCAAGTATCCAGCATAATTTGGTTAAAACAACACTAAATCGTGAATTCCGCTTGCATGAACGCAACTCTGACGTGCGCTTGTTTCGCTAGCATTATTTTCGACAGATAATTCATGTGAAATAACATTTTAATCGCACAACATACTTTTGAATCCTCGCTTACCAAGTTCAACCTGTCGTGTCATGATCGTGGTATATCACAATAGAGATGTGTGATGCCATTGTGCTCGTATTGCTGATGCGTGGATTTAGGAACACGACATGATTAAGACTTTAATAGTTTAGATGGCCCCTAAATAAACAGATCCATTGAGAATATGTGAGACTAAGTTGAAAGAGCCATCCGGCAGCTAGATTCACAACCATCCAATCTCACACCAGTGGACAGTGCCATTCATAAGAACTCGCATCATCGTTCGACATTTCTTGAAGTCAACGACAAGAATATTGTTGCAGATCATCTTAATACAAGATAACTTCGTTTTGCACTGCAATAATAACAGAGGCCAGCCGTGGGCCCCATATTAGATGGGCTGGAAGAGGTTGGCATAACAACTAGCCAACAGCAGTTTAAACTTTTTTTTAAATTTATTAAGATATTTACAATCTGTTCCAAAGAACATTTAGCACTACGCACCGTGATACGTGAATACAATAAAATTAATCTTCACAGATCTGATGGCCGCTTCCTCTTCAATATGCGACAAGAGGTTAGTTCATTTGCTAGATGGCTGACCTCTTCGTTATGGTGTCCTGGGAGATTTTGACAATAATTAGTGCTGATTCTGTGTATTTCCTCTTCTATAGGTCTTCATGTATTGTTTTGTTGCTGACGAACCACGGTGCGTTTAAGATGGTACGAAGGATTTTTGACTGAAGACGTTGAATAATTTTTGAATTTAAAGGCTTGGTGTATCCCCATAGTTGGATACCATATGTCCATATGGGTTTAAGAATACAATTATATATGAGTATTTTATTTTCTGTTTTAATTTGGAGTTTCTGCAAAGTAGCCAATGCATTTGTCGAAGCTTGCTCTTGATGTGATCCCTTTTGGATGTTAAATGCGGTTTCCACGTAAGTTTAGAGTCAAATAGTAAACCAAGGTATTTGACTTCATTGGTGATGGGTAATGGTGTATTATTTATTGAGACATTTGGACAGTTTGTTTTCCTTGTGGTAAAATTTACTTGCACTGATTTATTATGATGCCAAAAGTTTAGCCATTCTTCAAGGTTATTTAAATGATTTTGAAGAGCAGCAGCAGCAGTTGTAAGGGGGTCATTACCATCAGATAAAATTGCGGTGTCATCAGCGTAGGTTGCAAGCATTGTGTTGTTTGTCCGCTGTAAATATGAGATATAAAAGTGTTCCTAGAACACTATCCTGTGGTACTCCAGAGGCAATTGGATGAATTGTGGAAATGTCGTTGTTAAACTTGTTGAAAAAAGCTATCGCTTAAATAGGATTTTAAGATGAGATAATAGTTGGTGGGAATGGTAAGTTTAAGTTTGTATAATAAACTGACGCGCCAAACTCGATCAAATGTTTGTGCAATATCTAAGAAAGCTGCAACACAAACTTTTTTCTTCTAAGCTATTTATTATTTAATTTACAATTCTGTGGCACTGGTGTATTGTAGAGTGGCGTGAGCGGAATCCAAATTGATGAGTTGGTAGTATCTCATCCATGTTGATATCAGCCTCCAGTCTTTTTAGCAGCAGTCTTTCAAATATCTTGGATAGTTGTGGTAGTAGGCTTATGGGCCGATATGACGTGGGAGAGTTTGGTGGTTTACCGGGTTTAGGTATCAGTATTATTTGTGCGAATTTCCAAGATTTTGGAAAGTAGGTTGCTCTAAACATGCTATTATAAATGGTGGTTAATAGTATTACTGTTTTCCGTGGCAATTGCTTAAGGATTAGTCCTGTTATGAGGTCAAACCGAGGAGATTTATGATATTCCATGAGTTAATTTCTTGTTGAACTTCTGATGATGAGAATCGTTTGATAGGAAGAGTCATCGGGCAAGGTACATCCAGAAACGTGTATATGTTGGCATCATTAACGTTAGTGTTGGGTTCTGGAGAGCTGAAAGTTTTTTCTAGATGTTCTGCTTTCTCCTCATCAGCCCGTGCCCAGTTTCCGTCTTGTCTCATTAACGGCGGTATATGGTGTATAGGTTTTTAAACAATTTTGGTAGCTTTCCACGCAGAGTGATCGTCCTTTGATAGAGTGATTTTAAATCTTCCAAATATTGAATTGCGTAGATCCTGTAGTGTTGATTTTAACAATCTTGTTAACTTGTTGTAAGTAGTTTTATCGACAGGATTCCGAGTTATTTGCCATATGCTCCTTGCACGTCTTTTCTCTGTAATGAGCTGTCTGATTTGTAAAGGCACGCTATTATCATGATCGAGTTTTCCTGAAAGTTGATGTAGACGTACTGTTCCGTGCTGCCTCTTGGATGGTATTGATTAAATATTTTACTGCACTATCTATGTCTTCAGGTTCGTTTACTCTTATATTTATTTAGAGTTATCTTTCCCTCAATGTATTGCTGAAAATTTGTCCAATCTGTTTTTGGGAATACCAGACTAGGTGGTTTTCCTTTCAGAATTATATGAGTACTAAGGGTAAGGATTATTGGAGTGTGGTCGGATGAAAGGTCCCAATTGGATTCAATATGGAAATAGTTGGCTGCAATTCCATTGACTACGAAGAAGTCTAGCAGGTCTGGTAGTTTATTGTGGTCGGATGGCCTGTAGGTCGGTTCTCCAGTTGACAAAAGGGCGAGGTTGTTGTTAACGATCACTCGTAGTAGGTTTCTGCCTTTTGGTGTCGTGCATCTTGAACCCCAATTAGCATGCTTTACATTCCAATAGCCGCCGGCTAGAAACCTATTCCCCAATGAATTGAACAGAGTTTAATATTCGTCAGTATTTATTGCATGTCTGGGTGGGCTATAGATCGCTGCCACTGAGAAAGGTCTGGGTTTAGCATTAACATGTATTACTGTACCTTGAATTTTATTTGTTTGAATAGATGGTAATTCATGGCGTGAGATCGTAGTGCGTATTAATATCGCAGCTCCTTCATGCGCTGTCCCATCAGGATGAATGGTGTGGTGCGTTGTATATAATGGTATTTTAAATACTGTTCGGTCAGTGAAATGTTTCTGATATGAGAATTATGTCTATTTTATGTAGTTGAAGGAAGCTTATTAATTCTGTTTTGTGGTTTGCCAAACCATTTGCGTTCCATAAGGCAATACGTAAAGACAAGAGATTCATTAATGAGTTAATTTATTTATGACCGTTGATAACATATTTAATATCATACTGTTCTGATTAATAAGTTGATTAAACATTGCTTTAAATTCTGACAGGAAGGTATTTAGTTGATTACTTATGTTGCTATTTTCGTCCGCTATGTTACGTCGTGCTGTAATGTTGGCATATGTAGGTAAATTAGTTCCTTGTTGCTGCATTGGTTGGTTTGTCGGTTGAATGAATATAGGTTGATTCTGATGCTGGTAAGTAATTCATTTTGGTTTAGTTCTTGAGCTGTGTAGTTCTCTGTAAACTTCGCAGTCTTTGTAGTTAGATGGATGGTTGTTTCCGCAAAGTGCACATTTGGGTGGTGTATCTTTAGGCTTCTTACATACTTTTGAATCGTGGCTCCCCCCACATTTAACACATCTGAATGGTCGTGTACAGTATGACTTAGAGTGTCCGTAACATTGGCACCTCATGCATTGTATAATGTTTCTTTTTTGCGGGGGTTCGACGCTTATCCTCATATGGCCTATAAATTCTAGGTTGTAGATTTCATTATTACTTTTCTTAGGCTGTAAGTCTACGGAGAATAACATCAGTGCTTGTTTGCTAGTTCTATGCCGAATATTCGTAATGTTACGAACAGTATGTCCTTTTGCTTCTATTTCTTGTTTAATTAATTCTATAGTAATTGAATGGTGAAAATTTCTAATAACTATTCTGTACGCTCTTTCTTGCTTCATTTGGTAAGTGTGGTGTATTATTTTTTTTCTTCATTAAGATGTCTGATAAGTGTCCTATAGGTATCAGAAGTATGCGTGCTTTACTGTAGTACGTATCTTCTTCTGTGACTTTGGATAGGTTCTCGATCATCTTTTTGTAGTCAACTACTCCATGAATAAAATTGGGAGGAGGTTTTGGGTCTTTGGGAGCAGTGCTAGAATTGGGATTATTATTTTCAGTGGGTACATTTGTTAGTGGATGAAAACGGTTTGTTGTAAGAATTGAAGATTCTGAAGCAGCAGTTGTTGCTGCTTTCGTATGATGAAATTTCCTCTTTTTTATAACTTGCCATGGATGAGGGTTGCGAATGTATCTTCTTCGCTTTCATCTTCCGATAGAGCGGAAAGTGTGTCCAGAGTTAAATCGCCTTTTTCCATATTCTGTGAGTTTACATGAAGGTCAGGCTCTTGATGAGAGTTGATTGTTGATTGGTAGTTGAATTGTTGTGGATTCAATTGTTGCTGATTCACGGTAGGTTGATAATACATAATAGTTTGCGGTATAGTCATGTTGGTGTTTTGTAGTTTAAACTTAGTTCACATTTATTGATCAAGAAAAAACATTATTCTAGGATCCACGTGGGTGGGGCAAGATGTTGGAAGTCTAAAAATTATGCTAAGACGGACTGTAATTGAGTCGAATAAATAGTTCACAGGGTAGATCAGAATCATTGTGTCACTCGATATCTCCAGTGACTAATTTTCATCTTAACGGCATTGGGAACACCTCTACGGGATGTCAAAAATAATGCGATAATGATCGAGATTTGTATCGAATTCAGGGTTACATTAGTCGCTGAGCTTTATTATGACATTCCGGCACGAATAAGTTAAGTAGTCCTTCATAAGACAGAACTAACATAAATCCAATTCATTAAAAGTCAGGAAGGATGGGAGGATTGTAACAAAATTAAATAATCACATTATGCAATGAAAAATGTAGTTTATGTCATAAACAAGACATTTATTACAGTCAGCAGCTTAAATATGAAACTGGTAAATGTTTGCAGTGGAGGTAAAACTACATCTTGCGCCCTCTCTCACAGATGCCAAATATTAAGACACCTCTCAATCACAGTTTACTTTTGCATCAGACAGTATGTAAAACCCTTGATTCTTTTATTTATTGTAAATAAATAATAATAATCAATGTTTCAACACGTTACCCAGATAGGCGCCAGCGGCTTATTGTAATGACCAAACAAAGGTCGATCAGATAACGTCAGGATGATGTCACGAACACTTTAGTCTCAGGATCGTCATACAAAGAAATGACAATCTTCGACTTTCGTGGGATGACAATAAATTGATATTTTAACTTCTTACTCAGAAGTTTCCTTTTTATTTACAGTTACATATACTTTTGAATCTGTCGATATTTTTCGTACGTTTTCAATGGTTTCCGGCTTTTGGTAATGACTATTTGAAAATTTGTACTTTACGAATGACGAAATAACACACTCGTGCAGAAAATAAGGCAAATTCTCGTATTTAAAGTTTTTGTGTCCATTTTTTATACAGGACAGAGCGACTTTCACTCTGGTAATATTACACACCGATCATAAATCGTAAAAACTAACCACAGGATTCAAGCTTTTTTTTTGTTTTTGGGGTTAATAGGGTACATGAGGGTGATCCTGAAACAGTCAACTCCCCTGTGGCATAGGAAGGGAATTGAAAAAGGGGATTGGAAAATTGAGCAACGTAGCCAAGGGTTAACTGGGGCTATAGTTTAAAATCCTACCCGGTATTTCACCTGAAGAGATACACAGAAAACCCTATAAAACCTGCATCAGTAGGTCTATATTTTCCGATGGTTCGAGACGAAGTGTTCTTTTTCAGTTCGGAAAGTGAGCTCCTCTGATGAAAAATAGTGGGCGATAAAAAGTAGACGTGATGGTTAAACATAAAAAATGCAAATTCTAAGAGAATAGAACAAATTGAAATAAAGTAAATGAGCCAGTAAATTATGAAATAGTTTTCTACGTCGATTGGTATAAAAAGGATGATTAAATAATTAAAATAACGTTAAGAAAAGAATAAATTGTGGGCACTGCAATCAAAATTGTGGGTGGGCGGGGGGAGCGTATGTTGGATGATTCTGGAAATAACTCAATAATTATAGATTAAACGCGTAGAAAACCAATCAAAATCATTATTGAGATAGAGAAATCAACAATGTGAAATTGCTATTGATTAAGTTATTGACAACTCTGGACATCTGTTTCCCGCGAAAATGAGATGTACTGAAAAAGATAATTACTATGAAAAGTAGGAAAAATAATCGGGATAAAAAATGGGATAAACATGAAAATATTAGGAGAATTTTATTACCTTCTTAGAGAAGAAATTTTGAGAATAGAGCGTAAATTCATCAAAATTGCGATAGAAATTCGATTAATAATGAAGAAATGAAGAAAGTCAAAGAAGGATTGGAAAAATTGTCAAAAAATATGTGATGCAGTGGCCACCACAGGTCCGTCACATTAAATAAATATATAGTAATATTAACTTATATGGGTTAATAAGTAAATTTCCAACATGATTTGGGCGCGAAAATGTAATCTACGAATTAAATTATGGGTAATATTGAAATTTAATGAAAGTGATATCTGGTTAAATCAGGTATATTAAAACCTTGATACAAACTTTCTACATCATAAAAATATATTTACATACATCGCTTAGACCTGTGATGGTCACGAGGACGCAAGTACGTTCGAGTTCCGGGCAGGAGCCCTTGCCTCTCGGGTAATGCATGGATCTTAAATACTCAGGGCCACGTGGGTTCTCTCGAGAATAGGTTGCATCAGATACTGAAAATAAATAAAGAAGAAACAATGATAAAATTTACACCAATATTCTTTAAAATGATTAGTCTCTTTAAATGAGCACTATTTACTTTGTTACAAAAATTCCAAGCTTGTTCATCTCGAATGGACTGTACCCAATTTATGAACTGCACATCTGGTCAATCACATTAAGAATGATTAACTGAAAGCACGTACTAAAACATTACAAAACCCGATAAATCAAAGTATCACATAGAGCTCGCACTAGCTTTAAATAATGGGCACAGCATCTTCAACAGTTCAACTTATTTACAGAATTTCACAATTAACATTTTTATATTGAACAATTATTATACTGCACTATTTGATTGGCGAACCACTACTGGCTAATTGTGACAACACAACATCCAGAATGTTCGAGAATGAGCCGTGCCACCTTTCTTTGACATTGGGAGCACGTGATCAGACCCAGAACATGATCGCGCGCTCTGACGTAACAATACGTTTGGGTTTACTCATACAAGTCCTTTGTCTGACGAGCCAGTACAATATTAGCAAAGATTTTCTGACTCACATTAACTAAAATTAAATACAATTAAACTGAATGACTAAATCAATTTATAATGAATACAATTTTAATAAAACAGACATCATCACACAAATTCGACAGTCGTAGTAAGAAATAAATAGGATATCGGGTTTTGATGTCACTATATATATATATATATATATATATATATATAATGTAGCGGAAACGTCGTTCCTCTGCATTCGAGGATTTCTCAATTCCTTTATGGCGCCAGGTATTTGTCATAAAAACACCAAAAATTGATTTTAATAGTTTTAATTTCAATCAGAGCATGAAAAAAAAATTATATCTGCAGGTCGTGGTCATTCTCTCGTCGTCCCGCCGACACAACCTGCTTCTCCCATCACCCCCTGACGATTGGCCCCCTCCCTTTGCGGACCACCCAACGTCTCGCTAGACCACATTGTTGGCCCGGGTTGCGTCAGTTCCTCAACAATTGCAACTCGAAAGCTGGCCTGCATTGTTCTTTGTAACTTTTCATGTTACAATATATATATATATATATGTGAAAACATAAATACTTTTGTAATTTGAAGTTGGTAGCACTTTTGTAAAATGTTAGGTTGGGAGAAATGTGATTGTAGGAGCAGTAGAGATAAGAATGAGAGAGCGAGCGGGTCGCAGGAATTGTTGGATCTGAATGTTGTGCTGTATCAAATAAAATCGTTATGTTTCAACACAGTTTTTAATTTGTATTTGGCCCTCACAAATCAGAAGTGGGATCCGGTGTGCTTTTACGCACAGAAGAAGAAGAAGACAGTGTGCTGTGTCGCAGAGAACTGATGTGTGCAAATACGCAGTTGGACTTGGAGTGCTGAATGCATAGAAATTCGGTGTGCTTTTCGCACTAGACAATGCAGTGATTCATTCATTAGTGAACGGCCGACTGAAAGTTATGCTTTGTTCGTGTGGGTTTGGATTACCAGCTTCTAGACGGTAGCCATCTTCGTGACCAATTAGTGGTAAAGAACATTTGTGTAGAGTTACTTGATTGGCTGAGAGACAAATCAGATTTGTGTCAAGTGACGTGATTGGTTCAGCAAATATAGGATAATGGAAGAATTGTATTCTCAGTTGCTGGAAAAATATGAACACGATATGGCAGTGGCGCAGGCAGAAATCGAATCGCAGCGTGCAGTTCTAAGGGTTTTGGAGGAAAAGGTCCAGACAAGGAGAATCGAGGCACAAAACACGGGAGAGGCTGCAGGAGTAACAAACAATCAAATAGTTGACCTAATAGCAAATATGACGCAGTTATTGCAGCATACTCAATCTGCGGCTGTGAACTACAGTGTTGTGCCGGACTCACAGAGTCTATTCGTGATTTTGTAGGAACAGAAAGTACGGAACAGGCTACAGCTTGGTTGGCAGAATTGAAAAATGCGAAGTCGGTGCATTCGTGGCCAGACGCCATGGCATATAGTGTGGCAAAATCGCATTTGAAAGGTGCAGCGTATAAGTGGTTACTAACTCGAAGTTCAGAATTAGAGGACTATGATACTTTCATTCGAGCGTTCACCAAAACATTTACTTTCAGACAAAACACAATAGAAAAGATGCAAACAATGGTTAGAAGAGTACAAGGTCAAAGGGAAAGTACGAGTGAATATTTCCACGAAAAAGTATGGTTATGTCAAGGTCTCAATCTGCAAACCGAAGATATCAAAACAGAAGTTGTCTCTGGATTATGGTCTAGAGAACTCGGTCAGTTTTTGTTGGCGAAAGATCATGCTGATCTTGACTACATACTACAGGATATCGTCAGGTTCGAGCAGTTAGACAGACAACGCAGAGAGCGCATCAACAAGAAATCTACGTCATCGCAGCCTGGACCGAGTCAACACCACTCAACGAAGGGGAGCCTGAGGAATGAGCAACATGTCGAGAGTAAGTCTGACGGTGTATTCGAACGCAAATGTTATAACTGTGGTTCAAAAGATCATATTGCACGTAATTGTTTGGCTCCAAAAAAGGAAGTTACTTGTTATAAATGCGGAGTGAAAGGACATATTTCGAAACGATGTAATCGCGGTTTGGTAAAAGTTAAAAACGGTTTACCTGATAGTGTAGAAAAATTAAATATTAGTGTAATTGACGAAAGAACAAACGAAAGTTCATTATTAAAATTCTTGAAGACAGTAAAATTAAATGGAATCGATGTGACTGCTCAAGTAGATATGGGAGCATCCGTGAATACTGTCAAAATTAGATTTGCATTGAGAAATAAGTTTAATATTTTGTACGATACAATGATGCTGGAAGGTTTTGGAAAAAGTTCGATTGAATCATTTGGTAAAATAACGGAAGAACTTAGTTTTGAAAATTTAACTCCCCGCAAAATTGATCTTGTTCTGGTACCTGATGATGCTCAAAATGTTGATGTTATTTTGGGTAGGCCATTTTCCGAATCTTTAGATTTATCGTATACACGTATAGGAAATGAACTGAATTTTAAAGAAGTTGATCCAACTTTATTTCAGTTGGCGATGTGAACCAATTCGGGTTAGCAAGAGAGGGAAAGTAGCTGTAGGTAAGATAAATTTGATATCAGTTAGAGTACACAATCATGAATTTGAGCTGCCACTTTTGAACTTAGACAAACGAAATTTAGTTGTACATGAAGACGAAAAATTGGGTGAGAACATTTTTTCAATTGAAAAACTCAAACCCATGAAGACACGGCGAGAAGAAATCACATTAGATGAGGTTAATGTTGGTGAATCAGTAAATTCACAACAAAAGAATGAATTAGTCGCATTACTAAATGAGTATCGAGACTGTGTTGCTAAAACTTATTGGGAATTGGGCTGCACTGATTTGGTAACAATGGATATCGAGTTGAAAGAAGGAAGTAAGCCGTTTGCAGGAAAACCTTATCACTTAAATTCTAGAGATCGGGCTGATTTAAATGAAATTATTAATGAGGGGAAAAGGACGGGAATAATTCGAGAAACAAAATCAGAATACGCCAGTCCTGCATTCGTAGTGAGAAAAAAAGAATGGTTGTAGACTTTAGGCGGTTAAACGAAGACACTAAGAACTTTAACTTTCCGATTCCGAATATTGACGAGATCTTTGAAAGAATTGGCGAAGGAAAAATTTTCGCGACACTCGATTTGGCGCAAGGGTACTTACAGATGCCACTAGTCGAAGAAGCCAAATCGAAAACGGCATTCATTACACAGGATCAAACAGGTGAATTTACACGAGCGATGTTCGGCTTGGTTGGAGCTCCGAAATATTTTGCTAAAGCAATGCAGATGGCGTTGAAACCAGCTCATCAAAAGAAAATAGCAGTGACGTATTTTGATGATTCTTGTGTTATAGCGAAAACATGGAATGAACTACTTGGGAATTTGGAAAACGTTCTTCAGTTATTGAGAAGAGCGCGACTAACTTTAAGTTTAAAAAAGTGTTCGTTCGGTATAAAAACGATAGAGTTTTTGGGATTTAAAATCACAGAAGGTGTGATTGAACCCGGATCAGCGAAAATTGACGCAATTGCGAAATTTGAAGCACCTAAAGATGCTCACGGGATCAAACGATTTATCGGTCTATGTAGTTTTTTTAGACGTTTTATTCCTGAATTCGCAAAATTAGCTGCACCCTTAAACGCTTTGACAAAGAATAATTGTGAATTTCAATGGACTGAAAAAGAAAAAAGTGCATTTGAAACTATTAAAGAGAAATTAGTTAATAAACCGATTCTACGGATTTTCAATCCAAGAGCTGAACGTACAGAGATCCATACTGATGCGTCATCGAAAGGTATCGCAGGAATGCTACTGCAGTCGGATGATGACGGAAAGTTACACCTGGTTTATGCTGTAAGTCGACGAACATCGGACGTAGAATCCAATTATCATTCGAGCAAACTAGAGTTACTTGCAATTGTTTGGACACTTTGCCGTTTACGACAATTTTTGATAAACATTCCGTTCGTGATTAGAACTGATTGTCAATGCTTAATTAATATTAATGCGTGGAAGACTAATCAACCACAAATAGCGAGATGGATTAGTCATTTGGCTGAATTTGATTTTGAAATCTATCATAATTCGGGAGAGAAGATGAAGCATATTGACGCTTTATCGCGCGCGCCTGTTGATAGTGCGGATAACTTGAATGAAATTGGCGAAATTTTGAAAATTGTAACACGTGAAGATGAGGTATTGTTGTTTCAGAGATCAGATGATGTAATTAATCGAAAGGTGACTTTACTGCAAAGGAATGCGAAGGAACTGTTAAATTCTGAAAAATCGGAGATCGAAAATTTTGTATTACGTGATGGTTTGTTATACAAACAAGTTGAAGAAAAGGGAAAAGAACGCGAAGTTTTGGTTGCGCCTAAATCTATGAGAAAATCACTTGCTATCCGATTTCATGACTTGTCGAGTCATTTTGGTGTTGAAAAAACATTGTCAAGAATGCGTGAATTTTATTACTTTCCAAAGATGCGTTCCTACATTAAGCGTCATGTCTCAAATTGCTTGGAATGTATTTTATCGAAACGAAAGACAGGCAAACTAGCGGGTGAATTACATCCGATTCCTGCTGGAAACCGACCGTTTCACACTGTTAATATCGACCACTTAGGTCCCTTTTTGACGACACCCAAAAAGAATAAGTATGTATTTGCAATTATTGACAATTTCACTAAATATGTGCAATTAGAAGCAGTTCCTAATGTCAAGGCAACTGTGACGGTTAAAAGACTTGAAAATTTTGTTAATAAATTTGGAGCACCTAATCGGATTATATCCGATCAAGGCACATGTTTTACGTCAGAGGTATTTGATAAGTTTTGCAAAAGGTATGGGATTAAACACACGAAAATTTCTAGTCGCCATCCACAGGCCAATGGCTTAGTCGAAAGACTTAATGAGACCCTGTTACCGGGAATGCGATGTAATTTAGCTTTGAATAGTGAAGAAAATTGGGATACGAGCTTGAAACAATTAGAACGTGATATTAATGTATCAATTCAAAAAGCGATTGGTAGGAGTCCATTTGAGGCGTTATATGGATATGTACCACGATTCGAAGAAGGCGAGATGCGAGTTCTTACTGAAAACTGCGAAATCTATCAGAATCCTGTCAATTCTCATGAGGAAATTAGGGATAACATTTGTAAAGCGCAACAAAATTATAAAAAGAGCTACGATAAGAAAAGACTGAAAGGTATTAGTTTTAACGTTGGTGATATTGTATTCAAAATAAGTAATCCAGTCTCTACCGGACAATCGACCAAGTTACAGTATAAATACAGTGGACCTATGGTAATAGGTGGTATTTTACCTAGCGATACATATCAAATCAAATGGCTTCGAGATAACAGGAAGCAAAGTTTGGTATCAACTGCACATGTAAGCCAATTAAAGTTATGGCGAAATAGTGAAAGTGACTTGGATGATCGTAGTGAGGATGATTCGGATGAAAATGACACTTTTGTATCAGATCGTAAAGTAAACGAAAGGGAGCATATTGTTTGTAATACTGAGGTTGGAGGAAAGAAAGAAAATCATATAACGGAAAAATCTGATGTAATTCTATCTAAAAGAATACGCAAGAAACCAAAATATTTGAAAGATTATAATTATTAAATTGTATTGAGTTAAGAAATGTGTATTTTTTTAGATATAAACATTGTAACTAATATTTGTAAAATTGTTTTTCATTGTAACTACTAGATAATTTGAGTTATAAACATTGTAATTTGAATAAAAAAATTGTTAACATTAAGTTAGTTTGAGGACAAACTAAGGTCAGGATGACCGATTGTGAAAACATAAATACTTTTGTAATTTGAAGTTGGTAGCACTTTTGTAAAATGTTAGGTTGGGAGAAATGTGATTGTAGGAGCAGTAGAGATAAGAATGAGAGAGCGAGCGGGTCGCAGGAATTGTTGGATCTGAATGTTGTGCTGTATCAAATAAAATCGTTATGTTTCAACACAGTTTTTAATTTGTATTTGGCCCTCACATATATATATATATATATATATATAAGTCGTTTTGGTGTTTCTCAGGAACATAAATTGCTTAAACTGATGTAATCAAAATAATGTGCGACGCAATTAAAGTAATGCTCGACAGTGAGGGAACCAAACCAAAATTGGATAATTGATAGCGGCCAACGATGTAAAGGTTTTCCCACGATAGCAGGCGTTTTAGTTTCGTTGTCGTAATTTATGGAGTCGAGAGATAGATGTTGATGGAACAAGAAGGTATGGAGCAGAGCAGCTGCTATATGCTAAAATTGAAATTTCGGAAAGAGCGACTGCAATATCACATAAATATTGTAAAGTGTATGCTGAATCGCAATATTGGACAATATTGACATCGTAAATTTGAAATTTTAAACCGTGATTGACCCAGCAGAATTAGCGTCATACAAAAGGAGTGAAGCGACGTATACCTTGGTGTATGGTGGCGCAAGTGCAGTGGAAGGTGCCTAGTGATTTTGAAGAGGAAGTCCATAAGACAAAACGATTGTTACATTGTTGGGTCATTTGCCTAATACAAAAGGGGAGATAGTGGTTTTGAAGAGGAAGTCCATAAGACAAAACGATTGTTACATTGTTGGGTCATTTGCCTAATACAAAAGGGGAGATTTGTAAAAATAAAGGTTATGTAAACGTAGAAACATTATTGAACGATCAAAATTTCATTTAATATAATTAAATCATTAAAGGAAAATCAATAACATTTTATTGTAACACTAAAGTGATGTCGAAATTATAATATTAATTCTAAAATTTGAAATAATTTACTTATTGATTATTAATTACTATTAACTTTTGTTTTGATAATAATATTTAAGTCACACATATTAAGAGGCCCAATATACTACCCTTGTCATTAGAGTTCCCATTGCAACTGTAAATATTTTGATTATATTACAGTTAGGTATTGTATTTTATGATATTGTCATTAATTTATAAATGCATTTGAACAATAGGGCTTCAATTAAATTATTAGAGAATATTACAATATATATATATATATATATATATATATATATATATATATTGTATTTTATGATATTGTCATTAATTTATAAATGCATTTGAACAATAGGGCTTCAATTAAATTATTAGAGAATATTACAATATATATATATATATATATATATATATATATTGTATTTTATGATATTGTCATTAATTTATAAATGCATTTGAACAATAGGGCTTCAATTAAATTATTAGAGAATATTACAATATATATATATATATATATATATATATATATACGAATTGTAAAACTATATCAATTTTTACATTTATTTCTTTAAAATCAAATTTTTACGTGAATTAACCACTTACTTCAGCAACGATTCCTCCTATCAATTTTCCTGATTTCACCGTTCTTCTTTTATTCTTTTCCAACAGATATGTTACGTGTTTGCCTGAGATTGCAGATCCACAGGGAACCGTTAACAAGAAATGAAGAGACCCTCTGTAGCCTCTCAGTTTTCTATAACCTGGCTTGAGTCTGACACCGATGCTGGTTTGGAACATGAAAGGATATTTGATGTGTGGATTATCTCGAAAGTTAGGGTAGTTCGGTAGTGTGTGGGTAGGTACGCCCGAGTTGATCAGTTAAGAATAGGAAGGCTGGGGGTTTTACCAGCTAAAACACACGTGTAATTTAAGCTATGCGTATAATTTACAGTCAATTTACACACTGTAAGAATTGGAAAGGGAAGGAAAACTGTTAGTGTGAAACTTAACGGAAGCGAACGGTACACGGTACACAGGTTGAACACATTCAAAGGAAATAATTTTTCCAATAACACGAGAGTATCGGCCACTGGTACCCTCGTGAAAAGTGATACGACATCAAAACTGACCATTATATCATTGGTGTTCACTTCTAATTCGTCTAGTCTGGACGAATTCAGCAGAATTCTTTACATGATGTTCACACTTGCCAATGATGTCGTATCACTTTTCACGAGGGACACAGCGTGTACCGTAAGCCGACTCATACGGACCTTTACCTACACGATATACGGCTCACAAAAGGGCTGTGCTTTCCACTTTTACACATAGAGTGAGAATGATATCGGATAAGGACCACTTGGCAGCCGAAATTGATCACATTCAAAGTACCATTTTAAGAAACGGTTACACCGTTGGTGAAATTTCACGGGCAATACACGGAACCAGGAAGAAGAAAAAAGAGGAGTCGACCGGAAAAAGATCCTATATCCCATATGCCGAAAAATGCACAGCCATAGTTAGTCGCATACTGGCCAAGCATGACATAAAAACGGTGTTTCTAACACAACGAAAAATCAAAGATATGTCCAGGAATGTAAAGGACGGTGTAGCATAAAGACCCCTGGTATTTATGAAATACCTTGCGACAGTGGCAGTAAATACATAGGACAAACAATAAGAACCGTAGAAGAAAGAATAAAAGAGCACAATAGACATCTACGATTAAAGCAACCTAATAAGTCAGCTATTGCCGAACATGCCTTGTTCACGGCCCATAAAATAGCTTTCGATAAGACTCGTATTCTGGACAGAGCTAATTGCTAATGGGATAGCATTATTTTGGAGGCAATAAACATCAGGTCCAGTGAGAATTTACTGAATAGAGATTCTGGATTCCAATTGAGCCTGACTTGGAACCTATTGTATTACTGGAGGAACGCGGGGCTGAGTCACGGACCCCAGATGCAATGGAGACGGGCCACGTGACCGCAGCCACGAGAGACTAGATCTTGAAAAGCAAGTGGACCAATGGGAGACGCCCTCGCTCCCGCGTCAACATTTAGCCAATTACAGGTTGGAAACCCGAGAGGAATTTATACATGCCATTCACCGGGAAATACCTCGTACTTTAATATGGAAACGTTGTTTCATAAGTGAAATAATCCGTGTATAAATTATAGAACTGTATGTACTACTGATTCATCGGTAACATCTACGCAGTCCAGTGTTTTCAATGGATTATTACAAGTATTTCAGTGAAGAGTGATGATAATTGAATTTGTTTAGAGAAAGATTTCCGTCTCATTAACATGTAAAAGGGTTTAATAACGAGGTTTTTGCAATGCCAACCACTTGAGATGCTTAACTCTATCAATATACGTAGAAATTACTTTATTTTTCCTGTTAAAAAGCAATAAATTTAGGAGCTTGGAAAAAGTAGAATGGCTTCTGAATGTCTGCAATTACCAAACTGGGCAATGTAGAAGAATGCTTTTTAAGACAATTTTGAGGAGTGAACCGAACAATTTTATTCACATTTCATCTTTTTCTTTTGAAATCTGGGTTCGAGTCTAGGTACGTAACTTAGTTTGGAAAACTTTCAGACTTTGATGCAATCTTTTTTTATGGCAATAAGTAATAATAATTTAACGGTATGGAGTAGCTAAAAAAATTACGTCAGCATCAGGGAATCGATCAACATGAGACGTTGTTGGATGATATGCTAATTTTACAACTATCACAAAGTACTTCAGTGAATTCCAATATTTCCTACTCTGCGAACCAACTCGCTTAACCTATGAAAAATTATGCAAGATGATTAACTAGATATATTTGCACGCATACACCGTGGGAGAGTCTATATAATATATAAAGATAACTCCACGTTCGTCTCTGCCAGATTCTTCATTTTGCTGTATTAAGTTAGATCACCAAAGGTAAGTTTCACATATCTGAACGTTCCAGTTGGCGAGATGTTAATAAATAAATTTTATCTCGTGTCATTGATTAATAGATTTTAATATTATTAAATGTCCACCTTCAAAGTGTATTCTTTCAAATGAATCAAATTCAATTTTTCTATTGTACAATAAACGCAATACGTTTCATAAATATGACAAAGTATAAGGGAGTATGAAAGTTTCTGCCTACAATGTGATACAGGTTGTTTAAAACAAGTTTTATGTGAGATAGAACACATAATATGGATTGATAATTGCATGGCAACCCACGACTGGAAACGTCGGGAATAAGTGTAGCACAGGACACAGGAGAGTGATTAATTGGAAACATTATGGATATCATGAGTAGAAACTGCGTACGATGCCGGATACAGCTCTAATATTACAACAGTTGCTGGACATCGTCAAGTAAGACTGACAATTCCGATATTTGGCGGCGGTCTTGCAGGATGGTGAAAGCTACGACCCGTTAGGCTTCGTAGACCAAACCTGTCAAAACTTTTAATATGAAGCGATGTTGTTCTGCGTGGGGTGTAGCAACAAGAGCTGCACTCATCTCGCACTCCACTGGTACACATGTTATCCAATAAATGTTTCCAATTAATCACTCTCTTGTTTCCTTTGGTAACGCCCACCTACTACAAGTACAGTACTTCTCCCGACTTTTCCGGTAATGGGTTGCTATGCAATTCACAAAACTAATGATGTACCTATATCTCCTCTAAAGGTTTGACTCCACATTTTTGAGACAAGTTGTGCATTTAATGTTCGATACATAAGGTACCAAATATTATGCGTATTAAAAGCATTTATTGCGTCCAAGGTAAATGTAGAAATCATTTACTACTTCATGTTTGACGTCCGGACGTGTTGCGGGGTTGAGTGCCAATGCGTGGTTTCTCCGAAAATGTAGGCAAATTTCTTGCATTTCTTTATGTGTGCTTTTTAGTTGAGATATTTGCAGATGCTAACGTCTGTTTCTATGCAACTAAAAGCCAAATTTACTTTTAAGCAAGGTTTTCTTAGTAACGAACAGTGCCAACCTCTATAAAGTTTTTCAATGCATTTATTTTACAGTTCTCCGCGAGATAAGAGCAGTTAATATAATTCTTCGGACCATAATTATTTATAATGGAAATATATTTACAGTTTGGTTGTACATGTGAATAAACTTTATTAGCAATGACCATTAAAAGCAATTTTAATTTCCTTTCTATTACGGACCTCGCCTATTCGTAACGTACGTGATTGATAGCAAACGAACTGTAATGATTGTAAGTATAATATCTTTTAATTGTGGATTTAAATAAATTAACTCTAACTTTTATAGGCCGTAATAAATAATTATTATAGGGCGGCGAACACAAAGGAGTATTGTTGCGACAATAAGACCTGTGCTACGCAATCATTTTGGATAATAGCATATTTTATTAGAACAAATAGCAATTTTATTCGATATTAAAGGCAGAAATGGGACATACGTTTCGAAAACATTATATAACAATTATCTTATAAAGTTCAAAACTAAATGAAAGGAATTCGATGTCTAACGTAGACGATATCGAATGCTAGAAATGGTATAACGAAAGTAACTTATGATATTTATGAATAAATAATTTTAATAATAGTAAAAAGTTTTAATATAACAAATAGATTTTGTCAGGTTGTAAGAGTTTAAATGATTATAGTGAAGTTAACGAGGAAAGAAGAACTGGACGATCAATGTTGGGCATCATTTAGGATGTAGCTGTATATGAGTGGGGCTTCTAGTCCTCCATCGGACGTCTCCCTAGGTTGCGAAGTGGGAACCACGGCTTATATGAGTAGTACCGATTTTTCGGGGCGGACAAAAACAAACATGGTGAGGGGCAACAGGCCTCACTATTACCGACTTGAGACACGAGTATTGTAATCCGGGAATGGCTCAATGTTGGACAAACACAAGCACGGCTGGAACAGCTTTAACGGTTGCGTTACTGTTGCACGGCTGAAAGCAAAGGGAAACTACAGCCGTGTCGTATATTCCCGCGTACATGCAACCCTCAATGCATAACAATATGACGGCAGCCTCTCGGGTAAATTTTCCGGAGGTAAAATAGTCCCCCATTCGGATCTCCGGGCGGAGACTATTCGGGAGGATGTCATCAGAAAGGCAAAAAGTGACGTTCTATGAATCGGAGCGTGGAAAGTCAGAAGTTTAAATCGTAGAATATAAAATCTAAAAAGGTTAAAGTTAGATATAGTAGGAATTAGTGACTTAAATGGCAGGAAGAGCAAGATTTTTGGTCGGATCAATATAGGGTGATTAGTACAAAATCAAATAGAAGAAATGCAGAGGTAGGTCTTGTAATGGGGAAGCGCATAGGTAATTATAAAAATATATAATGAATCGTTAATTACGATAACGTTAGAAACAAAATCGAAGCCGAGGACAATTATTCAAGTTTATATGCCCACAAGTGCCGCAGATGAAGTAGAAATTTAAAAAATCTACGAAGAAATTGAAGAAATAACGAAGGGAAACGGTGTGAGTGGAACGCAGTAATGGGAAAAGGAAGAGAAAGTGATATAGTTGGGGACTATGGACTTGGGGAAAGGAATAAAAGGGGAGATAGGCTAGTAGAATTTTGCTTTGAGCACAGATTAGTCGCGACTAATACCTGGTTTTGGAATCATGAAAGAATCTATACAACATAGAAGAAGCCAGGGAACAAGGGCAGGAACCAATTAGATTATATAATGGTAAGACAGAGATATAGATATTAGGTACTAAACTGCAAGACGTACCCAGGAGCAGACAAACTCTGACCATAATCTGCTGGTTATGAAATACAGGCTGAAAATGAAGAAACTCAAGAAAAGGAATAGAACAAAAAGATGCGAATATAGAAAAACGGCAACAACAAGACGTGTTTCAGAGTTTCAAAGAAGATATCAAGAGTAGATTAATAGAGAAAGGAGAAAGAAAGAATGTATAAGAGAAATGGCCACTCTTGAAGGAAGGAATGACTAGAGCAGCAGAAGTTAAAATAGGAAGAATAGCTCAGACCAATAGGAAAGCATAGATAACACAAGAAATAATAAAAATTATTGATGAAAGGCGTAAATATAAAAACGCGAGAGCAGTATGATGGGCGTTTGCACCCCACACGTATATTTATATATGGAGGAAAGCAGTTTCCTGTACGTATTTTATTGATTTTTTTATTATGTAAGTGTATATATGTATATTAGGAAGGGGGCTAGGCTGCTTGCCAGACCAACGGCAAGCAAGTAACGATCGCGTTTGATTAATATCAAATTAATATCTAATTGACGATATCCATAGCCAGGAAATAGAAACACGTATCTGTACTATTTCAGTAATGGCTGGTCAGTCCTTGGTACAAAGGCCTGAGTTTGAGACTCACAAACATTCGGTTGCTACAATAAAGATCAGGCCATCTCGGGAAGAAGAAGGGACAGATCTTCGACCTGCTCCTCAGGCCATCCGTGGGAGAAAGTTCACAGACCCCGCCAGGCAGAAAAAGGCGGGGACTAAATTTATATAAGAGGATGAAAATCAGATATTAGGAGATGCAGAAACATTTTCTTCCAACATTATTATGAGTTTATGAGTTGCCGAACTCCTGTGGTGTAGTGGCTAGCGTTGCTGCTTCACAACTCAGGGGTCCCGGGTTCGAATCCTGGCATGGACTTGGCTGTTTGTGTCGTCATGGTCGCGAGGACCGGGATTAAGGCTGTATAGGAATTGATACACTGACCCCAAATTCGGAATGTGTCACGCCAGATGACAGTCCGAAGCCGCCTCGGTAGGCCTACGCCCTCAAAAGGGCTGTTGAGTCATTGAAAGAAGAAGAAGAATTATTATGAGTAATGGACGACAACTAGAAAAATAAATTTTGCTTCAATAGCAGATGGCACGAGCATCGACGCAGAGAAGCACCGAGACAACCTGTCCGATGAAGAGATGCAGAATTATCACCACATCCAAGTCTACAAGTTGATGTACACGATTATGTTTCTCGCCCCTTGTTTTGTTTGAGTAAATATTAAATTTTCGATGCCAAGGTTTTGCATACACCCACATAAACCCTTTGATACTCTTGCTCTCCAGTGAGTTTAGTAAAGCACCCGGCCCTAAAGTTTCAATGATGTATATAAATTAATGTTTTCCTTTATTTACAGTTCAAATTGATTAAAATATAATTTAATAAAATCGTTCATTTTATACACATAAAACTCCAATTTCTATTTTAATAAATAATCACCCAGTCACCAAAGCTGCAAATAGTAAACAGCTGTACAAGCGCTTGAAGAATGAGATAGATAAGAAGTGCAAAGTAGGCAAAGAGGAAATGAGGCTTATTCATAACCTCTACAGAAGACAGGCAGCAGTAATTAGAATAGAAGATGAAGAAAAGAAAGCTGTGAATATGGAAAAGGAATCATACTGCAATGAGAAGAAATGAAAACCTTACGCTTTGTCGACGATATTGTAGAATTAGGGGAGTGATAAGAAGACTTGGAAACCTTAATAAATAGCATGAACGTAGTCCTGGAAAAAGAGTTCAATATGAGGATTAATAGAGGCATAAGCAAGGGAATGGAGTGTAGTATGGGAAAGAGAGGAATAACAAAGGCTGTTAGATTTTGAAGGGATATTTTGACGGAAGTTAAGGAATTCTGCTATTTGGGAAGCGTAATAACTAGGCATAGTAGAAGTATAGTAGACATAAAGAGTAGGATAGCATAGGCAAGGAAGGCTTTGGTAAAAAGAGGAATTTACTTAAAGCCAATATAAGAATGAATATTAGGAAATCATTACTAAAAATGTTCGTATGGAGCCTGGCGTTGAATGGGTGCGAAACGTGGATGACAAGGTTGCGGAAGGAAAAGAATAGAAGCCTCTGAAATGTGGTGCTATAGGCGAATGTTGAAAATCAGATGAGTGGATAGAGTAACTAACGAGGAAGTTCTAAACAGAATAGGGGAAAAGCGAACAATATGGAGGATGTTGACTAAGAGAAGGAATAGATTAATAAGCCACGTTTTAAGACACGAGGGTCTTGTATAATTAGCATTAGAGGGAAGTGTGTGGGTTAAGAACAGAAGAGGGAGGAAAATGATTGAATACGCTAAGCAGATTAGGGAGGATGTGGTGTGTCCTAGTTATAAGGTAATGAAAAGGCTTGCGCAAGATAGGTTAACATGGAGGGATGCATCAGTCCAGTCTTAGGACTGAAAACCATAAGAACACATTCTCATAATTTCTAAAACATTATTGCCTATATGGTTAATTTTGTTTAGTTAGCATCAGTTTTTTTTAACAAAACTTCTTAATATTAAGTCGAGACTCGGGTTATGAGAATTTTATTATTATATGATAAGTGCATATTGTTGGCCGTTTTGTATTTTATTAACAAATAGATAACAATGTGTCATACAGAAACGCTCAATCGAATAATGCCACGTCTTGTTGAATGTGATACAATTATTTGTAAAAAAATGTAACCACTATACGGTCAAAATTATTTATTTATAAAATTCGAGCATACAGGAGTTTCCAAAGTCAGATGATTCTGATCGATTCTGTGGATTAAAAATCTCAGGATCGTCATACGTCCGGTATATCTCTCATTTTATAAAGCTAGATATATAATGTATAACTGGCGTATGACGAAACTCAGTGCGAGTGTGAATATATTTAAATCCAGAGAATCGATTAATATCATCTGAGTAGAGTTATAAATCTCCACTATGTTCAAAGTTGAGAAATAATTGTGACTGTACAAATGTTGAATTACAAAATATTCTCTTTCCTCGCTAAATATACAGGGGCAACAGATATAGACAGTGTTGTCAGGATTACTTGTATTTTCCTAATGGAATTCTCACGTTACGACAACATTACTAATTGATTAGTATATATTTAATTTTGGCTGCAACATAATTGCCATTGTTGTCGTAACATGTGAATTCCACTCACACTGAGTACTGTCATACGTCCGTTATACTAGCTCACTTTATAAAGCTAGGTTTATAATGTGAGCCATTATAACTGGCGTATAATGAAACTCAGTATGAGTATGGATAGAGTTTAATCCTGAGAGCCAA
Organism: Eucriotettix oculatus; assembly: GCA_034510155.1. NCBI lineage: Eukaryota > Metazoa > Arthropoda > Insecta > Orthoptera > Tetrigidae > Eucriotettix > Eucriotettix oculatus. The sequence goes on along the minus strand of CM067377.1, from coordinate 103,237,109 downwards.
TTAATATCATCTAACTACGGTATGTTCAAAGTTAAGAAATAAATATGACTGGTTGAAATTTTTATAAAATATTCTCTGTCCTCGTTAAATACACAGCGGGAACAAATTTGGACAGTGCTGTCAGGATTCCTTGTATTTTCCTAGTGGAATTCACATGTTACGACATCATTTATCAATTAGAAGAATTTATTTTTATATATTCAGTTTTGTCCGCAACCTTTATCACTACAATATCCTGACAATGCCCAAAGAGGAACGCCGATAGTGATAGAAACGTCGTATGTATTTAATTATACTTTATGTAGTATACTTATTCATTTAATTACTTTTTCAAAATCATTTGGCTCTTAATTTTAAATATTATTTTATACATTAAGTCAGAGCAACATAGATATAATAAATTAATCTGGCTGGGCTGTTTTGTATTTATTATCCACGTTACGTAAAATCGCGTTCGGACGGTTAAGATTACGGTCTGCTACCTCAAACTGCTTAAAGATCCTAGTTTACCAGGAGATTTACTTCTTAAATGGCTGTTAACATGGAAAATTCTTGATCTGCAGGTGAACAATTGTAAGAGGCTAAAGCGTCCTTTCTGTGATCGGGGGAGTACGCAAGGAACAAAAACAGACATTTTCTTTAAGGAAAGAGAAAATTCCGCAGAGTTCCGAATATTTCAGTATAAAAATTATCGAATTTTCAAAATAATTTAAAACGTCTGTTAAAATGTTAGTTTTTTATTACATGGTAATTATATGTTTTCCAGTTTTTACATCACGTGCTTAAAAATACATTAATTATTTTCAAAAAATTTAATTCTGACTTTTGAAGAGGTTCTTCCGGTATTTTACCATAGTCATTTACATTTGACGAAAACTATATGATAATTTGTATTGTCACTCAAACATTGTGCTCATAGGTATATTATAGGGACCGGATCTTTACACAGAATTTCTCTAGTACAATTTGTCTCATACAATCTAATTACCTTTTCTAATTGTAGGTCGGAACATTAATTTTGTTAGTAAATATTGACATTCATTTCCAAGGTTGATCTGTAGTCTATTAAAGATTCAAAAGTAAATAATTTTGGAAACATATTGGACGCTGAAGTTTGGTTTGGGAAACGTCACTATTTTCTTCCTGCCTCTTTATTATAGGAGTAGCTGTATATTAATACAGAAGTACAGAATTGACATATCACTTCAATTATTTACAAAAGCGTCTTTTTCAATAAATAGACAAAACTCCATATTGCCCCACCTCGGGTTTACTAGTGGGGCATGATGGGGTCAGACTTTGCATAGCTCTAAGACATGGACGCTTCATCACCTTCATCGTCTTTTCCTGCAAGAGCAATTAGTCCATCTTTTGCACAAACAGCACTGAATTCATCTTTCAGCAAGAAATGAATACAGGGGGATATTAATAATTAATTAAATAAATGATATGATTTTGTATTAAAAACAATAAAACAATTTACTTTAACAAAAAAATATTTACATTAATAATTACAATTTTAATGTTTAGATATTTCTGCCGACACTTCTTTCGTCAATAAAAATCTACATATATATTTACAAAAATGGTTTACATTTGTAAATGATGGGGGGCATTCATTATTTAATGAATTTAATAATTAAGGTTTAATATGTACATTTATTAAATAAAAATAATATTTGTCAAATGGGTCTGGCGAGAATATGTCATGTACAAATATAAAGATATTAAAAAGGAATGATTCTAAAGTTCTCACGACGCGGTGTCTCGGTTTTATGGTCCCTGACTCACTGCTGTATACCGTTCTTTTGACTCCGTGCCGCCAAAGCCCGAGCATATGTGTTTGTCCGTTACAAGCAGAATGTGAGTACAGGTATCCGCAGTAAAGGCGCTCAACGTCAGAAGATTCAGATGAAGGTGAAGAATTTACTCGCTTACGCTTAGAATTACGTCTCTTGGTTTCTTTGCATTCTATTCGTATTGGTGGACTTTTTTTGCAATGCTCATTTAGTTATAGTAGCACTTTTATTAGTTTAAAAAAATCATTAATTCAAGTTTTTCTTAATATTTTTTAATTTCTTTATTTCGTTTTTCTCTTCATAATGTTTTTTTCTGTTTGCACTTAATTTCTGTAAGGCAACTATGTAAAAACTACTGTTTGACCATTCTATCAACTTTTCTTTTTTCGGTTTCCTGCGGATTATTTCTGAATGTTTGACTCTAAATCCAATCAACCAATCTTTGACAACTCCATTTTCTCTTCGGAAAATATGTGCGTTTTACAGTTTCTCTTCCTATTGAAAGTCTTCTGAGGTCATGTGATGTCAAACCAAACAACCTTTCCTCCAATTTTATAAAATACTCGACCAATAAATTCTCCTCCGATGTAAAAACAGTTGTAATTGGACTCAGTCTAACCAAAATTAAATATGATATATTTTGATACTCAGTACCACTCGTGGACACAGTAAATGCTTTTTCGGGGTCTCTGCTTGCTAATGAGTCAGTTTAAATCTTCTTTTTTGAGTTTATTGTGGAACATGATAAGAGTCGTCTGCTCTTTTAGAACATATTTCACCTGAAAAGTGAATTCCATTCGCTTCGATTAATCTTCGTATTCTGTGTTCGTACCACCTAAAATCAGAAAAGTAATATGTCAAAACTGTGGGGGTAAGATGGGGTACTTTCCCATCAAGCCCCACGAAGAGCAAACCCCGTATTGCCCCCTCATATGTTGTGAAGTATTTGTTGTTGGGTTTGGTTTCGACTAAGAATATTTATAACTTACGTAAAACAATTACTAAAAAGAATAGTATTTAGCAAATGAATGTATGTTACTTGTGTTCCGCACCAAACTATAACTCCACAAGAATACTTTCCTGGAAAAATCGCACCAATCGATAATATAATCTGTATACAAGCTAAAAATTCAGCTCGTAATAAACACCGATTACATGTCTCAACTACTTACAGCAATGAGATCCCAACATTAACTGGGTCTTAAGGTTACCCGTTAACCCATCTCTTCCCTACTTACAAACGACTCAATATATTTCACGAAAAATATTCAGTTAACTCCTAAGTATTAAATGAGATGTCGAGAGCAGTGGTTTTAAGTTCGTAAGACTTAAGGTTCCCGTACACGCTGGAGTTTTTCCCAGGGTTGTCAACCAGAGCTGCATGAGCTATGGCATACATGTAAGAGTGAACAAACGTCTCTGCCAGAGACGTCTAGGTAGTTTCTCTATCATATTCTGTAGTAACTATTTAAATATTTTTTTTCTCTGACAAGGGTGGTAAGGTGAGTTATGGTAGCTCATTTTTTATATATATTTGGTGAGGAAACCGGGTTGTTTTGTTGAGAAAATCCTTCGTGATAAATTGGCTCCTGTATATCGTCCGTTTTGGCATTTATTTTCCTCAACTCACCGTTTAGTGAACTTTTTATATTCTGCTACTGATATATTGTGGATATTTTGCAATTTTCGTAGCAATTCCTTGTTCTACATTACATTTTTAAAGATGTTTCTATAAAGCGGCCCTTAAACGTTCAATATTATCGTCATTAATAATACGCAATATATATGAGACGACACACACATTCAATATTATTGCCCAATAAGATTGTGCAATATTTCAATTAGTGAATACACTCATGAAAATTTGTTAGATGAACCAGGAATATGTGAAGAAGCTTATTTTCGAATCTTTCTGTGACCTGACGCTACATTATTTGTTGGTTTTAACTGAAATTAAAAATTCCATAATGTTGGTTTTATGTAGTCTATTCCAGCACCGTATTTTTCAAAACACTTATTCCCCTTCAATTATTTTCAACGATTTAATTTTTTTTCACAGGTCACTTCGCTCTGTATATACAAAACAAGCGTTCTGTTGTTCATTTTCACTATTCCACAAAGCTGATACGACCTGACGTACCTCTATACACTCCAAAATAAATTTCCTTTCTTCGTGCTTAATCGTATCCGTATCATAAATTAATTTGTTAAATGTTTTATCACTACCTTGTCATTACAGTTTGATGTCACTGCGCGGCTGCTGAGACAGAACTAGAGTGTTTCGTTTTTATATTTAATTCGGTCCAAGATATTTATTTACAGAACACATCTTATTTTCAGATTTTATATCCAATGATAAACAATGTGCATTCTCGTCCAACGTTTGAAAATAAAAAATATTAATTTTTAACTTCTCTTAAAGAAAGTTGTTGAATTTAACTTAGTATCTAAATGATAATATTGATTTTGAAACGTAGCAACTTTTGTTAACTATCCGTATAAATTTATATTTGAAACATAGTTTTCTGACTTTAAGTTTGCAATATGTCAGCATATAAATTTATTACTATTCCATTAAAACAAATACGACGCTTCGTCTCCCTTTTAAAACTTACTGAGACATAAAATTTAGCAATTCATGTTATTTACTTCTTGACTCCCTCAGCCCAAAAGATTATTAAATGTATTCAAGTATTTATATGTGAATAATTTGGTGCCGTGGACCATCTCCTGCGACGGTTATATTTGCTGATTACATATTTGAAAATACTTCGGTACTTTTAAATAAAATTCTCTTATGTTGTTTTAAGGTAGGTTTTACGGGATTCGTATAGCGCTGATTTTACGCTTATGGAGCTATGAGCGAGTTAGTCCGTTAAGAAAGGGAACTCTGTCATGCTCCAAACCTTCCATTGCCACGATTTCTATATTATTATTTTGTTTACACACCAGATCACTTTTTTTGTAGCGAATCTTTCACGCGTTTTACACGTTTCTTGCAGCTATGGTTGACATAACGCTAGTAAAAATCTTGTCCCCTAAAACTTGTAGAGACAGGGAGAAGGGAATGCTGCGACCCCACAGCAAACTCGTCTCCCGTCATTCGGAAGTGCGTAAGAATAGTACCCAATGCCAGACCTACCTGATCCAGGTTTTCTAGGGTTTTCCCTGCATCTCTTTAGATGAAACACCGAGTAGGATCCTTAAACTATAGCCCTGGGGCCCTAGTGAACCCTTGGCTACCTTGCTCTACCTTCCGCATCCTCCTTTTCATTTTCCTTCCTATGCTATTAAAGAGGAGTTGCCTGTTTCAGGATCACCCTCGTGTAGCCTGTTAACCCCCCAAAAAACTCCTAAAACATAACAAATAACCGCTGTTTAAAATTGCAAATTAGATTAAATCGATGTATTTACTCAATCAATTCGAATTATACATTTATTAATAATGATAAATATGCCCAATTAATACAAACGTTGAAAAGAGAACATTGCTGAAATAATTTAAACATGCCAGAAGTTTCGATGCGAGAGAATCGCTCTTACGCTTATCGAAACCTCAGGCCATTTTTAATTATTCATTAATGTTCTCTATTCGTGTTTGTCTGCTAATGGTCGAATTAATCATTATAATTTTTGCAGAGGAGTGCCTTTGGGAACTTTCTCTCGCAGGTAATTCTCTACAGACTGACTGCGAGGCTTACCTTATGGGATGTCTCGTACTCTGTTTTTTTTTTCAAGTTTCTCACATGACGAGACACCTTAATCTATTTTAGAAGGTATATGTACTGAACCACTGGATGGGGTCTTTAAACTACAGCCCGGCACCCATAGTGAACCCTTGGCTGCTTTTCTCTTCTTACCGCATTCACCCTTTTAAATTCCCCTCCTATGCTATTAATGAGAATTGCCTGTTTCAGGATCACTCTCATGTAGTATGTCACCCTAAATATTATAAGCATCAAATTAATATTTTACATGTTCCCGGACAATCGTATGTAACATATTGTTACATTTATTAAATGTATTGAGTGGAACCTATTTATGCATTACAGAAACGATGACTCTGAGCAATCATGAAGAATCAGACTTTATATCTGATGGACAGTTTTTGTCTTCACCTCCTCCCGGCGAAGAAATAGTTATTTCTGGAATTTCAGGGAATTTTCCAGCAAGTCAAGACATCACCGAATTCTACGACAATCTTATTAATAAAAGAGATTTGTTCACTGACAATGTATATACAGCAAATAGTGAGTACTTTATTAACAACTGCATATTTAAAATGGATACAATTACATGCTTAGAAAAACTCGATAATATTTTCGTGAGAGCTAAGGAGCCACTCGAGGGTGACTTAATTCATTATTGATTTTATGTGATTTTCTTTCCTTATTAACTTTTTTTTTCCATTTGTAGAGAACCCCGACAGTCCTCAACGTACGGCGCGGCTGAAGGATATTAATAAGTTCGACGCTTCTTTTTTTGGCATGGCAAATATGGAAGGAAATGCTACCGACGTGATTTTAAGGCGATTGTATGAGCTTGTCTTTGAAGCCCTTCTGGATGCAGGTAACCTCTACCAGTCTCTTTGTAGTACTCCGTTTTGACTTCCTCGTGAATCGTCTCTTTCTGTATCATACGAATTACTGTTACGCCTTTCTTAACAATCGCATTAAGTATTATTTTTAAATATCATAAGCATTACCGTATCGCCTTTTTTTAAAAAAAAAATCGCATTAAGTATATTTTTAAATATCATACGCTTACCGTATCGCCTTTTTTTTTAAAAAAAAATCGCTTTAAGTATTCTTTATTTTATATATCATACGGTACTCATTTCGTTGGGTTGCAATAGAAGTTGTTAAAATGACATCGTCGCAAAATAATCAAGTAATCATTCTGGAAGCGAAACTGTCCGTATACTTTGAACGCGTTTAAAGTATTTACAACATGTCATGTAATTTGGACGAGGATACTATTGAATTTTATTTGTCTCAAATAACCGGGTTGGACACATTACGAAGTAGTTTTGAAAAAGTTTTGGACGAATTAAACCTGCTTCATTTAGAGATTAATTCCAAGTATAGGCCCGACTTTAGCAAACTTAACGCATTTGAGGATTGGCATAACGCCAGCACCCGATAATTGCGAAATTATATTTAACGCTCTAGTCTCTAAATACGAAGACAAAAGGTTACTGGCGACGGTTTACCTGGACACTATATTTGATTACAAATCGCTTTCTTCTGCATCTCAATTAGAAAATTTCATAGACAACTTTGCTTCTTCTGTTTCCGCATTGAAAAACTTAGGATTAGATGATTTAAGCGACTTCATTTTATTATACATAGCTCTGAGAAAAATTGACAATGAAACTACGCGAGCATTTGAAATGGAAAGACGTAATTCTGGAATTCCAAAACTCGACGATTTACTTTCCTTTGTCCGAGATCAAATCAAAATTAAGATCATTAAATTCTAAACCTAAGTTCCCCGTCGATCTCAAAAAACGTAGTCAAATCCTTTTTCGTTAAAAATAATTCTGCATGTCCCGTTTTCGCATCAAAAAGTCATTATGATTGCTCCAAATTTCAGAATATGAGTCCGCGTGAACGATATGACATTATTAAACGTAACAAATCGTGCGTAAACTGTCTCAGTTTACAACATACCGCATCGGTTTGTAAGTCCACTAAGGTTTGCAAACATTGTAATTCGAGATATCATCATTCGATGTTACATTGGAGCGAAAATGGTAATATTTCTAGCAGTAACCGGATGAGGCCTGAAACAAAAAACCTTTCCTCTCATTCTAACAAAACTGTCGCGCACGACGTTGCCTGCGCAAACCAAGGGACGCATGACGAGCGTAGATTTACGAGTGTGCAGTCTGCCACACAAGTTCATTCGGCGTCCGCTAATAATAATAATAAGCCGAATGATGTAATATGCGCGATGTCCAGTACATCCCTCCTTTTTAATTCCCTTCCTATGCTATTAAAGGGGAGTTGCCTGTTTCAGGATCACCCTCATGTAGCCTATTAACCAAAAAAAAATATCCACTCGTTTGACGGAAGATGATGTAAGCTTAACGCAGGACTTGATCAAGCTGTTCGAACTTGGCGGATTTAATTTAGTTAAATTCGTTAGCAACTCGGAAGAAGTTCTCAACGCGATTCCGCCCGAAAATCGCTTGTCAAGTTGTGTTACATTTGACAATGACGATTCACTTAAAATTTTGGGGCTCACGTGCTGTCCCCCCGAAGACGTTTTCCGCGTCAGTATCAATTTTTCTCCGCGACCTGAGTGTATTAAGCGTCTCATGTTGTCAACCATAGCTAAACTCTGGGATATAAACGGGTTTTGTGCTCCAGTGGTTTTATATGCGAAACTGTTAATTCAGTCCTTATAGCTCTCTAACGTCGGCTGGGACGAACCACCACCTGAGCATATTTGTACCGTGTGGAAAACTTTTATTAAGGAATTACCGCTCTTAAATAATTTTCAAATACCACGATTTTTCGGAATCAGTCCTCATACACAATGTGCTTTCCTATTAGGTTTTTCTTATGCAAGCGAGAAGGCCTATGGAGCCGTCGTTTATGTATGTGTTGTGTTTCCAGGCCGAAGTAATCACGTTACGCTGGCAATGGCGAAGAGCCGCGTCGCGCCGACTCGTACTGTCTCCTTGGCCAGGCTAGAATTATGCTCTGTTCTGATTATGGCACAGCTACTTCTATAACGGCCCGTTGTAAAGTAGATGACGTTTTCGCTTTCACTGATTCGTCCGTAGCTTTACACTGGACACATTCATCCCCGCATCGATTTGACACTTTCGTAGCAAATCGAATTTCCAAGATACAAGAGTATCTCGCGCCTCGACATTTTTTCCATGTCGACGGAAAACAAAACCCTAGCGACTGCTTCTCTAGGGGCTTGACTCCCGCACAGCTTCTCAATCATCCACTGTGGATGAGCGGTCTATTATGGACTCGTGAAGACCCCGCGTCATGGCCTCTACATAGGTTCACATTTGATGAGGTAGCTGACGAGAAACTTTTAGAGTATAAAACCGCTAATACGTCACCGCAACTGAAGAAGTAAACTTGCAAACCGCGTGTCTTTAAACCTACTCCCTTTTCCTCTTCCTTCTTTAGGGAAACCCTAAAGCCGGGGGAGATGGTCGCGCCAGTTTGTATCAATTTTGTGTTCTGAGATTCTCTTGGTTGTATAGAGCTGCAGTTATTTGTACGCTGCAGTCTTACCTGAGGTTAATCCCTCGTACCGTTAGTCGGGACTTTACGGAGACAATGGCTTTTCTGCTAGTGGTGCGCATTCCACATTCGGCTAGCCATCGATTCAGCCATAATTCCGCTTTCGGCAGTCTAACGAGTAAGTTCAGCTGCCTACGCATCACATCTTTAGAGATCTCACAACATCCACGCCAGAAGCCAACGTGGAACTGGAGGATCAGCATTCATTCGGTGAGTCTCAAACACTTATTTGTTCATTTGGTGTGGTCGCCAACCTCCGCAGGGGAATAATTCCTATAGCATCACATAAAATACAGTCCACTCCCACCAATACGTCATAATTTATTTTCTGTAATGAGCTTGTTGAATTGTTTATCAACAAGTGGTCTTCAGACTGCAACCATCAATTATCCTTTCCAACGCCATGAAGAATGTTTTCCTTTTTTATTAAACTTTTCTGTGAGAAGTTTTCAATTCTGACATGTCCTAAACTTCCTGTTGAGACTTTTTGTTAACGACGCAAAACTTATTTTTAATGACTCGGTAATTTACGATAGAGAGCAGCTTACAATTCGGTAATACCGGTACCCACTTTTGTTACTATAAATATAAAATAGTACCACACTAGACCTTGCGATTCGTGATGTTTCTTTTTTACTTTAAAACCGAAAACAATGCATATTAAAACAAGAAATACAAGTGTTCAGTGTCTATTCTAATTTTTATATATTTTTTGGCATTTTTATTTTGTCTTCAGCATGAATTGTTAAAAAAATTTGTTTCCTATAGGAGTAAACCCAGCAACTCTGAAGGGAACGAATACTATCGTGGTGCTGGCAGAGAGTTTCAGTGAATCGGAAATCCAATATTTAACCAGGTTTTCCGAACTTCCTTTTATTTTGAAGAGATGCTTTAGAGGCACTCACTCAGGAATTATTTCCCACACTCTTGGATTAAAAGGTAAGCAAATATAGCACTTTATAGAAACACAACATATTTTATCGTTTGTTCTATAATACGAAATGTTACTATGACGAGATTATCTTGCCATTTTTGGTAGGATATGGTTTAGATTGAGATTGATATCCGCTACATACGAGAGAAACTGTCAGTAATTCAGAACAAAACTCGGAAAATTCTCAAAAATATTAATAATAACAAGTTGATACACACGCATAAAATAAGTGTTTGGGAAGTAAATTTTTTCAAATTTCAAAAATTAATCGGCGACTAAAATAACTCATATTCGCGACAATAAACTGAATTGATTATTCAAGAAAAACTAACACTGATTCACGTTAATTCTTAGCTCACGTGTGGTACTACTTTCTGAAATTTTACATTAATGGGTGAACAATATTATTAAACAATGAGTTGTTATTACATATGTGCTGAATGATATTACAATTTGGGGAAAACTCAATTGTTTATTAGATCTAAATATCTTTTTCTTATTAGTCTTCTTGCTGCTCTTCATGGCGGAAGATTCTGGTTAATTTCTTGCAAGAGCTTATTGGAGTGATTACTCAGACGTTGGTGGTGACGGATATACGTAGTTTGTTGAACTAGAGTAACGTCAGGTATGCCCAGGTCTCGGGGCAAGTTAATATTTCTGACGTACCATGGAGCGTCTGTTATGAGCCGAATGATTCTGTTTTGGATTGTTTGGATTCGTTTGATTTGAGAGTTGAATGTTGAAGAGCAAATTGCACACGCGTATTGCCAGATTGGTCAATTGAGAGCTAGATATATACTCATCTTTGTTCTTAGAGGGATAGATTGACTGACAAAGAGGTGTTTGGCGAGGTACAGGCGACCAGGTGTTTTACGCACAACAGAACTTATGTGGGAGTCCCATGTCAGTCTTGAGTCAAGTTTTAATCCCAGGTAGCTCGTTTCCTCAGAACGATGAATATCAGTTCCGTTGAGACGAATAGACAGGTCTTCAGGTAAGTTCCTCCGATTGGTAAACAGAACACGTTGGGACTTTGTGAGGTTTACTTTAGTTCTCCATTGCAGGACCATTGTTCAACTTCCAAGGTAAACTGTTGCAGGTTATCCCTGACGTGATTGCAACGTGCATTTGTGGAAAGAGCTACCACGCCGTCAGCAAAGTGGGCCATTGTAATTGCATTGTTGACAGGGTAGTAACTAACGTACATTAGGTAGAAAACAAAGCCCAGAACGCTGCCCTGCGGTACGCCGGCGTGAATGGTGTAAGATTTGGAGGTAACATCGTCATATTGATCATTATGATTCTATAGAGGGTGTCCGGAAGATGTTTCTTTAGTTTCACTATGAGACCATCGTGCCATACACAGTCAATTGCCTTTTAGGTGCAAACTTTTTTCTTTGTATGTATCCAGAATTTTGTCAGTAACTCTATGTAATTGTAGGGGCCACGAAAGTTTTCCTGAACCCAAACTGTGTGGGTGGAAAAAGCGGTTCTAGGTATAAAAGCATTTTAGGTAAGAGTAGCCTCTCGAAGACTTTTGACATGAGTGGCAATAAGCTAATAGGTCTATAGTTTTGAAGGATCTCCCTTGGAAGCTCCGCGTTTCGGGATCATTATTATGGACTCATGTTTCCATTGGTGAGGGAAGTGATAAATGTTTATAAGAAGCGGTTGATTATTGCGGACACTTACTTTGGCGTGAAAGTGGTGACAGTTGCAGTGGTAGGTTCAATAAGGCTCTATCTTCCTCTCAACGCCGCTCATCATCCTTAAGTGTGATCGGCGAATATGTCCACTTATTCTTTAGATGTGGAAATCTACTGGTTGTTAACTTCTAGCGGCGGAATGCTATTTCTTTGCTTGACAATGGATTTCGTTTTCTTCCACAAAGTGCCATCGTATGGACCAAGTCGCTCTAGTTCATCTTGTAGACGTTGAGTTTGCTAGGCATTAAAAGCATTGCTTATTTCTATTGTCGCTCTGTTGAAGCATTGCTTGTCCTGAGCGAAACGAGTTCTCAACCACTGAGTTCGGCTTTGTCGTTTTATTCTGAGGAGAAGAGAGATGTGAGGAGGTAGAGAGGGTTGATTACGCTGTCCAATTATGTTATTGCTTTTGTGTGTTTCAATATGTGATTCCGTGGCTGCCCATTGTATTAGCCTTGTTAATTCTGAAACAACTTTATCAATGTCTTTTGGTTCCTTTAACGGGATGTTGAGATTAACATTTGAATTATAACGGATGTATATTTATTCCAGTTGAGTGGTAATTTCAATAGCGATGTAGAGTCTCGAGGAATGCAGGAGATATATTTAGTGTTAGGTGAACGGGATAGTGGTCTGAATATAATTCGTGGTGTACAGTCACATGAGAGCACAGGTGCTGCACGTTTTTTCCCAGTGAAGAAGTCCAGAACGTCAGGAGTGTTGGAAGTGGGAAGTAGGTGTGTTCGTTAGGACTTATGAACTCTAGGCTATGCCTAAAGCCAACATCGTGCAAAAGTCTTCCTCTTGGATTGGTAATATTACAACCCCACCTAGGGTGTTTGGAATTGAAATCACCTCCAAGTAGAAAGTGATATCCCATTTCATGGAGAACACCCTCTAAGTCTATTTTCTGGCGCAGAATAGAAAGACCCAGCATAATTAATTTCTGGCGACTTGACGTTTTTTTTCGCATATACTTGGTAGTTCGGCGTGCTTGATAATGTTTTTGATGAGTATTAGAGAACCACCTTTGCGACGCCCACTTGGGTGGTCAGTGGTTGAGAACTCGTTTCGCTATAATAATTGTATTGTATCCGCGTATATAAAATATATAGTGTGCTAACGATTATATTATTCGTTTATTCAACAATACAGGTAATATTTGTGATAACATAGAGAGGATCGGTTGTATCGTGGCTAGGAGCGTGTCTATTTTCGAGATCAAGACGCTTTCGGTAACTGCACCATTAAAGTTTCTCGTATATGTAGCTTGATTGCAGCCGGGCAACCTCTGTAGTTTGCAGTGTACTTTCCGCCGCAGTTTACACATATTGGAGGGACTTTCCGTCTTTGAGACAATCGACTGTTACGTGTTTTTGGTCATATTTAACGTATCTTGACAGAATTTTTTGATGTAATTGAATTTTTGGCACCTTGTACATTCTACAATACTCTGTCTGGGGCGTGGAGATTCTACTACTAGTTAGATTGAAATTTTTTCCATTATCCATTGCCGGATTAAGGTCAAGGAAGAACATTGGCATAGTGACTTTCTTAATTGGATAAATAGCGTTTGTCATTTGGATTATGTCAAATCCTAGGTTTCTTAATTCATCCATAATTGAAATGGTGTTACACGAGGGATATGGGCCTCTTCTACAACTATAAACGGCCTCTCATGCTTCATTTGGAACGTGTGGTATTCAGCCTTTTGTGATTATAAGGAGTCTACAATTTTTATATAATCTTATGGTATATGAACAACGAGTTTAACCTTGTTGTCAACTGTTCTGTAGTTAAAACAGCCTTACGTTCATTTAATTTCATTGACTACTTGAAGTGGCGAGAAAGGATTGAAAGAGTGGAATGTAGGCACATCTATATTTGCTATGTTAGGTTTAGCTTTCCTTATCTTTTTGTTGGGTTGTTGGAAATAATCCTCCATCGTAGAAGTGGATAACGGACTTGTTTTGGGTTAAAGTAGTTATAGGACTTAACTCACCAGTGGCATAGCTATTTTAAAATCAGCTCTGGTACAGTCCGCAATACAAGATTCGTCCGAATCCGACTCGATTGTTCGCTCGTAGAGGCCAGGTTCCGCGATCATCACAGTTTTCCTTACGCGCAGGTCGATTGCAAGATTGAAATATAGCATTGAACTCGTTTTAAAACATTTTGTAGTAATTTTGATAGGTTATTTACTAGCTTATAGTTTCAAACACATAAGTCTACCCTAATCAGGGCTGAATTAAAACATTATTTACCTGAAATTATTTTATAATTTTATAATGTATAAATTACATATTTTAAATTATTAATTAAACGTCAATCATATCTTGTCACTACTGCTGTAATTATGATAACTGATTTAATGAAATATCACTTATGGCTGTTGCTGACAACGAACTGCTGTTTTGACAATGACTTCCTAAATTTGCTTCATTGAACTGTTCACTAGTTCAACATGTTATCAACATATTGAATTAAAGATAATGTTACGTTTTATTTCAGCGCCAGCTTATTTAGTTGATACGGCTTGCTCATCGAGTTCTTATGCAATTCATACCGCCTATGAATCTATACGTCAAGGAATCTGCGACTCAGCGATCATTGCAGGAGGAAATTTATGTATAAAAATCGCTACAAATTTGGCATTTGCTAAACTGGGTGTGTTAAGTCCAGACTGTATTGTGAGAAGCTTTGATGAAAATGGTATGGAATTACAATTTTTATTTATCCATTGCTTAATATTAGACTGTGTATATATTATCAAATAATGAGAACAACCACTTAAAACAGTCTCACAATTTAATAATTAAACACGTTGAAAGATTTCGACATTTGTCATAATCATTCTGTAAAATTCAATGAAACAACTTGTATAGCGTTTACATGAATTATTCTTATGTCATTAATTAAGTTTAGTGTAGAAATTATGTTGCAGACCTTATTTAAAAGACTGAATAATGGTAGTGGCGGGCAGTAGTCAGAAAGTAAAAACACTGAATTAAAATTTATCTTGTCTAGCCTAAATTGGCAATCGTCTTTTTCCTTGTACATGCCCCTGCTAACTGACCGTTAAAGTGTTTTCTTAAACACGATACAGAAGTCAATCGATAAGTCACAATGATCGATAATATATCATCGTCATAATATACCAGATATCTATGTTTTAAAGCAATATTGCCTTAGCTTATCTATAATAGCAGCATAATGCGTTCTATTTCTGCACCTTCTGTTTTATAATTCATTAACTTAAAAGTTCTGGGTTCCACAACGCAGCAAACAGTGCGGTGTCGCCTGCGTACTGAGCGATCTCGGTTCCCGTTCCTGGTTTCGGGATGTCCGCGGTGAAGACGTTATACAGGACAGGCCCGAGGACACTGTCCTGCGAAACGCCTGCGAGGATCTGCCGTATCGATGATAGGGGCTCGCTCACCCTTACTGAGAAGGTTCGCTTCTGCAGGTAGTGTCCTGTAACGCGCGCGTAACAACTTGGCAAGGTGGACTTCGCCGGTTTGAACATCAGCCCCGACTGCCAAACGGAGTCGAAGGCCTTAGCGACGTCAAGGAGCACCACGCCGCAGTGCTGGCCTCTGTTTAGGGCAAGAGAGGCACGCCCAACGATCCGCACGATCTGCTACGTCTTGCCATGGCCCTGCCTGAAACCAAACTGAAACGAAGGAAATAGTTTTAGTTCATCTAGATGAACCTGGAGTCTTACCAGAAATAGCTTCTCTAAAACTTTCGAGAGCGTCAGTAGCAACGATATCGGCCGATAGTTGCAAGGGTCCCTGCGAGCCTTTCCTGGATTCGGGACGGCGCAGACGATTGCGTGCCTCCAGGCACGCGGGAATCTCCTCTGGCGCAGCACAGCGTTGAAGATGCGCCTCAGGTACTCGATGGCCTCCGGTGGTAGATTCCTCAGCAGTATGTTGGGGAGCCCATCGATCCCGGTGCTTTGTTGTCAGGCAGCTGCCAATGTATTCCGCGCAGCTCCTTGGTAGACTCCTCGAGGATGTCGTCGTTTTCACCCTGTTTCCTGGAAAAATATTTAATTAATTACTTGTTCACATATTCCACCTGGGCTAAATATATGGGATTTTTGACAGGGTGAAAGTTCCCCTCAAAGGCGTCTGCAAGCGCTTCAGCCTTCTCAGACGGACTATAAGTCTCGCCGTTTACTGCTCTCAGGTGTGGAATCCGTGTCCTCTTTCATCACATAACTTCTCGCCTGCCAGAGAGTGCCGTCAGTAACGCTAAGGCTCATCAGCCACGCTTCCCAGAGCTCATCTCTGTGCTTCTGGGTCGCGGCTCGAATTTCCCGGACCAGCCGGTTCATATGAGCCTTGGCTGGCTTGTCCCGCGTGTCCTGCCAGCACTTTCTGGCACGGTTCTTCTCCCTGATGAGGTCCATGATGCTCGCGGGGAGTGAGGGTGCCCACTGCGAGGCTGCCGGTCGCCGGGGTCCAGACGTCTCGTTGGCGCAGTGGACGGTCATCTCCGTGATAAACTCCACTGCCGGCTCGGTGTCCTCAGGATCGGGGACTTCCACGATGGATTCGGCGAGGTCTCTCTTGAACTTCGCCCAGTCGACGTTCTTGTAGTTTCTCAGTGATTCGACGAGGTCGAGATCTGCTTTCATTATGAAAATAACAGGGTTGTGATCAGAAGAAAGGGCCTGCAGCGTATAGCAATCCCAGATACCTGTAACTCATTTTGTTACGTCTATGTTCAGGCCGTCTGGGGCTCGTCCATCGTAAGGAAAGTGTGTCAGTCCTTGGGGGACTAGACTTGCACTCCCCTCCCGGTTACACGCCGTAACACTATAACACTCTTGCTATACACGCGTGAGTTCCATTGTGTGTGCTTGGCGTTTAGATCGCCCATCAGGACAGACATCCTCCGCAGCGCAAGGATCTTCTTCACGTCGTCCGCGGCGATTCGATGCGATGGCGGATGATATGCACTGACTGCGCGGAACGACTCCTGTCGGCTCGATGCTCGGTGTCGGCGGCAGCGGGACGAAGTAGTGCGGAATGATGTAGATGGCCGTACCTCCTCCGACTGTAGGCCTATCCGTGCGGTAGCAGAAGTAATTCGCGTTTCCAACTGCTACCACAGGCTTCAGATGCGTTTCTGAAACAGAAAAGACGTCGATATTTTCATTAGTTACAGACTGTCTAAATTCATCAGTCTGTCTCAAGATGCCATTGGCATTCCACACGCAGAAGCACAACTTACGGATATTAAAACCCATAAGATGGCACTGCAAATGGTACTCCGCCGGCAATGGGTTTCCCCATTATAACTTGGCACATATGACTGAGCACTTAAGTAACCATCATTGTTACTTTTGTGCACAATTCAAAGTGAAATGTAGAAAGCAGAAAACAGATGTTGGAAAATTCTCATTCCTAAATAAAACCATCAACGACTGGAATAATTTACCTGTGGGAGTGTTTAGAGGAAATCCTCTTCAGGAAAATAAATTCAGGACAAATCTAAAATAACGTGTGAAGTGGGTATTTTGAATAGTATAAATGTATATTCGTATTTAAAAATTAAAGTGAAGTGTTAGATAATAATAATTCTTGTAATGCTTCTCTTTTTTCTCTCAGGGCTATAAAAATTTTAAAGGACTGTGATTATTTTTATTTAGATTTGGAGTACTTATGTTTAAGGAGTTTCATTTTGTATCTGCCACCGAGCTTGCGCCCAACTGTAGACTATCCATAAATACAATCATTTGCCATCATTTGCTGAACTACTGATAGCGTCAGCTGTGTCTCCTGGCTCGGGAGGCTGGTCTGCGCTGGCTGCTTCTCCAAGCCCTGGTTGGCTGCTGCTGGTGGCTGCACGGGGGGTCTCCTCCCTCGGTTCCTCCGTCCTTCGTCCACGGAGAGCGTCTGCGAAGGAGACGTTCTCGACGATCTTTCCGGTCGGCGCTGGCGCAGGCTGCTTCTTCACCTGAAACAATTTTTGATAGTCTGAGCATCCATGACAGTTTGCGGAGTGCCCCGGCTTACCGCAGTTCCCGCACTTCAACTCAGCGCGGTCGTCTGTCTTCGGCATCGTGCATTCCCTCGTCTGGTGAGATCCGGCACAGCGTACACAGATCGCCTGACGGGTGCAGTGCTTAGAGACATGCCCGAAGCGCTGGCAGTTAAAACATTGCGGAGGGCCGCGGCTCGCACGGAGTTTCTTTACATTTATTTTTAAACTAAATAGTGTATCCAGCTGATACAGAGCCACGTTCTGTGGTTTGCTCTGGACCACAAGTAAAATAAGGGCATCAGCTCCTTCTTCCTCGGGTGGGACAGCCGATGCACCGACTCCACGTCGAAGGAGAGCTCGTGCAGTTCTTCTTTGATATCGTCCACTGGTGTCTCCAAGAGGAGTCCACGCACGACCATCTTCAGCTTTTTCATGGCCGAGAAAGTATGGTATTCCATATTTCTGGCCACGACTTCGTTGAAGACGGACACGTAATCCTCCGACGTCTTCACCTTGATTCGTAGGCCACCTGAAACAAGCTTGATATCAGGCGTCTGCTGGCATTTCTTCCCAATTTCTCGGGAGAATGTGTGGTACTGCCTCTGTACCTTAACAACGGGATACTGTGCGTTTTATTTACTGCCGCCATAGTTTCCTTCCTTATTTCTCCTTGAAGGCCAGGGCGGTGAAGCCGTTGCTCACGGCTATGTCCTCCACCGTCACTGGCTTCGACCTCGCCCCCTTCCGGACGACCTGGAACATGTCATTGTTGCTTAGGGTCCACTGCGGCATCGGAGTCGGGGTGCCGAAGGTAGACGGCTGGTCTCCTTCAGCAGCTGGGGCTCCTCCGTGAGTACGCGGGAGGTGGGCGGCTGGTCAGCCGGCGGGGTCCGCTTCGACAGTTGGGCCGTGAGACTCATCGGCCGCTGGGGCTGGGTTTGCCGTGGTTGCGGGGACGCAGTCACTGGCGGAGTGTTCCGTCTCCCCTGCGGGGCGAGGGGAGTCCTTTCCTGATCTGGAGCCGGTCTTCGAAGACGTTCCGCGGCAGACCTGACCGCCGCACTAGTGACCCGCGGGTTTGACGGTTGCACCCAAACGGGTTGCCGGCGCCATGCTCGATCCTATAAAAAAACTGCAGAAAATAGAGATTAGTGGACAGTACAATATGGAACAATTAGTTAATAATAAAACCTTATATATATACAGAAGCCTCCAAAGAAGCTCCGGTGTTGCTCCGGCCAATGTTCGGGTGCAGCACTCTTTTTTATTTGGGCATAATATTTTCTTTATTTGTAGAGATGCTCATTTGAAAATTTTAGGAAAATGTCGAAAGATTGTCTATACCCAGAGTTGAACAGTTTTTAGTTTAGAAACATTAACTGCTCAAAGTTTAAGAATTAGTGATATGGGTAAAAGGCTATTATTTAATATTGAGTAAATTTTATTTTTAGTTTGTCCAAGGAATTTTTATCTGTTAACGAAGTCGCTTTATATATTAAATTATTAGCCAGGTTCATAATAATATGATAAGGATGATTTGAATAATAGTTTAAGGTTTTATCTATAGCGCCTGGCTTAGTAAACCGGTTGGTATAAAGTTGGTTATTCTTGATAGTAATAGTCATGTCCAAGAAATTGAGTTTGTCGTTGTCGGACGTTTCGATTGTGAAATTAATTTTGAGGTTTATAGAGTTAAAGTTTTCAAGAAATAAGAATTCCTGATCTATTTTTATTATAACAACGAGGTCATCTATACACTTTACAATTAGTTTCGGTTGCATTGAGGAGTTATTGAGGGATTCATTGAGTATAAAATTCGTGAAGATACCGGATATATTAACACTTAAACAACCACCCATGGGAAAACCGTAGATTTGTTAATACCAAATATTTTATATAGGATATATACGACCTGCCTAAAGACCAGGCTTTCCCACCATAAATTAAGCCT
This sequence comes from Eucriotettix oculatus, assembly GCA_034510155.1. NCBI lineage: Eukaryota > Metazoa > Arthropoda > Insecta > Orthoptera > Tetrigidae > Eucriotettix > Eucriotettix oculatus. Next base: position 103,217,448 of record CM067377.1, on the reverse strand, counting down.
TAAAACCTAAATCGAAAAAAACACTGCCCTATGCACCCACGTAAAAACACTCAATCATGAAATTCGAATTGAGGAAACAAAAATCCTTCATAAAAAATACTAAGAACAAAACTTATATTTTCGGAAGCACTATATATTAATATAAATATAATTAAGTGAATGAGTTATAAAACAGAAGGTGCAAAATAGGGACGCATTACGCTGCTATTATAGATAAGCTAAGGCAATATTATTTTAAAACATAGGTATGTGGTATATTGTCGATCATTGAGACTTATCGATTGACTTCTGTAACGTATTCAATAGAACACTTTAACGGTCAGTTGGCGCGAGCATTTATGCAGCAAAAGATGATTGCCAATTTAGTCTAGGCAAGATAAATTTTAATTCAGTGTTTTTACTTTCTGACTACTGCCCGCCACTATCATTATTCTGTCTTTTAAATAAGGTGTGTAACATAATTTCTATACTAAACTTAATTAATGACATAAGAATAATTCATGTAATCGCTATACAAGTTGTTGCATTGAATTTTACAGAATAATTATGACAAATGTCGAAATCTTTCAACGTGTTTAAATATTAAAGTGAGACTGTTTTAAGTGGTTGTTCTCATTATTTAATTTTTATTTATTTACTTTATCAACAGTGCATATGCAGACTAGATTAATTGAAAATGATTGTCAGTTCTATTGTAACAATTGGAGCTTAAAATGAGTATGTAGGCTTTAACTGGTTTAAAAAAGAATATTATGTGTATATGAATATAAATTAATTTTACACATATTATTTGATAAGATAGAATAATTTATTGACGAAATCCTTTTTATGAAGCGGTTTTTTCAATATTAACAATATACTTTTTATACAACATTTACAAAAATTACTTACAAATCAACATGTAGAAAGATGAGATCTATTATCAGCTCGTATTTAAGGGCCTTCTCATAGCAACAGATTTGAAAATAAAAACCTAACTCGGAATGGGCTGTACAAGGAAATTGAAAGAAAGGTTACAGAGTAATTACCGTCTTCTGCACTATCTAGAACTCGTTGCTCGCTCTCAGATCTCATGCTGGTCCCACAATCTTTTAAACGTCAATGTTGGAAAATGAACACCTTGCTCATTTAATTTTCTTTTTCGCTGCCACAATAATAAGCATTCCACCCTGGATCACCCAAATCACGGCCATTGAACATTGCCAATTGCCACAAAATCAATTTGTTCCTTTTTAAAAAGTTTTCCCCAATCTATTATTTAATTTCCCTCAGTGGCGGGGTCAAAATCATCTCCAATCAAAATTATTTACCTCTATAATTTGAGAGGAATCATTCAACTCACTTACCATCGTTGTTTAGGGAAAACATCAGCCCTCGTAGCTGTTAGGTGCCATGTTTTTAGAAATTCCAGACCAGCACCAAACTGTCTAGATTTTATCACCAAGTTTTCAGCCTTCTTCACTACCTTTCATTTTGTACTGCAAGAGTCCGTATTTAGTTCTTTGTTGACCATTATATCTCCGAATATTTCTTTGATTTTTCCTATAAGAAACGTCCATTTTCCCTTTCGCCATGAAATCTTCAACCACTATGCATTTCTTAAAGTCCACATCTAGCCAATCACAGGCGGTTTGTGCTTGGACAGACTTGCCTCAGACTATATAAATGCTTACACTCACCGAATTTGACATCGAAACGTCACTGTTTAAATCTTTGACCCGGTAGGAAACTCGAGAGGAATTTATACATACACTATGCATTTCTCTTGCAGGCAAACCTCTCTAGATGCTTTGCACGTCCTATCGCGTTTTTATATTTACGCCTTTCATCGATCCTTTTTATTATTTCTTGTGTTATTCATGCTTTTCTATTGATCTGAGCTATTCTTCCTATTTTTTCGTCGGCTACTCTAGTCATTTCTTTCTTCAAGAGTGCCCATTTCTCATCTACGTTGTTTCTTTCTCTTTTCTCTATTAATCTACTCCTGATAAGTTCTTTGAAACCCTGAAGAACCTCCTGTTATTTCAGTTTTTCTAATTTATGTGTCTTTGTTTTAATTTCTTTCTTGATTTTCTTCATTTTCGGCCTGAATTTCATAATTAATAGACTGTGGTAAGAGTTTACATCTGCTCCTGGGAACTGAATATGAAATTAGTATCCTCTAAGTACCTAGTATCTTTAATAAATGGTGTTTCCTAAGTAGACGGGAACGACTTTCGTACTGAAGTATTTGAGATATTTTGGAAATACTGTAGTACGACTAAAGCAGCGGTTAAAACATGTGACAGCAAAATTATAAAGCTAAGTATTCAAAATAAAATTAGAGAGAAGCACTTTGAAATAATTTCTTACATGAAGAGATACAAATTGCAGTTGTGAAAATTACGAAGCAGTGAACATAATCTTCAAGTTAGTGAAATTCAGAGTTTGTTTCTTTTTATAATTACGTTTAAAGTTATTTTATATGATGAAGCCCTTAACTTCTTCTTTTGTTCCAGCTAATGGTTATGTTCGAGCGGAAACTACAAGCTGTATTTTTCTTCAAAAACTGAAAGACGCCAAGAGAAACTATGGGACAATCATACATTGTGCGACGAACTGTGATGGCTATAAGCCAGAGGGGATAACTTTCCCGTCGAGTAAAATGCAAGAAATGTGTTGCCGACAAGTTTATGAAGAAAGCGGAGTTGACCCAAACAGCATTAAATACTTGGAAGCACATGGAACTGGAACGAAAGTAAGAAGTTGTTAATAATTAAGAATATATCATTTTGCAGAGCGAAATTTTAAATATTTCAAAACCTGCCTTCCAAATTGTGTTTATGGTATTGGAAAGTTCCATGCATTTAATTTATAGATTTCGATTCAGTAGACTCTCTTATGAAAGTTTGAGGTTATATCTTTGTTAATAGAATTCTTGATATTAATGTTATTTGTGTCAATAATTAGTAACCTTTCAGGGAATACACATTTATAAGAATATGTACGTTCAGTATAAACTTAAATAAATTTCAATTTTGTAATTGGTTTCATTAAATCATATATTTGAATACATGTTATTATGCCGTCGTATCGTACTGAAAAAAATCAATTTTCGTTCCATATTTTGTTAGACATGTTAGTTTTGCGCTTTATAAATTGTTTGTTCGTATCACATTAACGTCATTGACCCGCGCCCATTATCCTGAAATCTCGTGTGTTTATGTATTTTTCTATGAAATTAAATATAAATTCTTCGTTCTTATCCGATGTTCAAGTATCTTAAAAAATTTCTATGCTGGAAGGGTAACTTGAATAATAAATGTGGTGCATATTTTCGTATACATGCTTCGGTAACACGGAAATGGTTTTCAGCGAAGTTTCTAAAGGGTTTATTGATAATTTCCCAAAGAATATATGAAATAATTTCTTTTGGACTCTTTGGAAACAGTTTCAAAAATGACTTGAAACGTTATGAACAATGATTCTCTCAATCATGGACAAATTTTAACAGTATGAATCTTACGCCTAGTGATAGGTGTTGTAAAAAGACTTCTGTATAATAAAAGGATGTATGGTATCTTCTTAATATAAAAAACGAAAAACAGATTGTAACAATTGTGCTGGGGGAACTTGACTTTTAGTTTTCAATTAAACCTTTAACGTTTATACCACATTTACTTTTAGTTTTTTAGGGTTCACTTTTAATAATATTGGAGTCTGAATCATTTTAACGTATATGTATTATTGAAGTATATACAAAGAACTATTTAAAATATTAAAATAATTTGTTACTACATATAATACTATTTTGATCAATAAAAAATTCATCCGACCAGCCGCATGACTTACAGGCTGACCGCGGTGGTTAAGAAAATTACATCAATTATGTTTTGAATCTTAAATAGGGAAAGAATATTGCACCATTAAAATTAACCCCTTTGAAATTATACAAAGAAAAGAAATAATTTCCATACTCAGAATTTAGAATGTAAAAAGAACGAAATTACCGCATCAACGTGAGAACATTTTGTGATTGATCTGTTTGAGTTCTTACTATGGCTGCTGGCTGCTCCGGGTTGGATGTTCGTCTGTGGTGTGGGAAGACGAAGCCAAGACCCCTCTGCTGTGTCGTCGCCACAGAGCATAGAATAGAGTAGAAGCAGCAGTCCCCGCTGAAGGCTAAATAAGCGAGTGTTACCATCCCGCCACGCCCACCCCCCACTCCAATACCCACAAACGCTAGCCACTGTTGTGCTGCAAGCAAAGATTTTTCTACGTTTATGGACAAAAATAATGCATCACTTCCTTTTTGTAATTACATTACGTGGTAATACATTTATGTGGCTAATACGAAGTACGAAACAATTCCGAACCAGAATTAAATTATTGTCCGTTGAATATAACGATTTTATTACTTCTTGCTCCGATTCGTTCTCTGTGCAATTCGTCATTAAGAGTTCTTACATGATGGTGCATTCGAATTTTCAAGTAAATCTGTCCAATTTCCTTGATAAGTGACGTATAATGTGTTTATTCTTCTGAAAAGTGATTAGTCTTGTTTTATCAAAAAGGATCGTATGAGCCGCAGAGTCTGCTGTGAGTCCGTTTCTTTTTGCAACCAAATATTTTGTCAGCAGTTGTGATGTGACAACAATAGAAAGGATAAGAAATAAATACATGCGGTAAGTATTGGGGGTTACATCACTAAATATCTTAGATACAATAGAAGGTAGGAGGATGACTTGGTGTAGACATTTGAGACGAATGCCAGAGGATCGGTGGCCATTAAGAATATTTTACTGACAACCCCCAAAACGAAAGAAAGAAGGAAGACTTAAACTTATATGGAATGAAGGAATGATCCAAGCAAAGGAGGACAGATATAATCAAGATGAAGATTGGAGGTAGAAGCTTGGATGTGAGAGACTTCGTATGGTTCGCACTCTCATTTATATATATATATATTGTAATATACTTTTTTGGGTATAAAACATTTATTAATTAACAGAACAAATTATGATCAATTTTAAAATTTTTCATTTATTAATTTAAAGTGAATACACGGGCTTAATCTCAGGGGATTTTGGGTCTCTCAAGAGATGGAGTATGCAGTAGCTGAAAAAAGAAAGAAAAATCATTAAATATTATTTATCCAGAGCAATGAGCAAGTTTCACAATTTTTTTATAGCTTACCCACAATTACTGGGCCAACAAACATCCATCTCTCGAATGTTTGTGCGTCTCTCTGGTGTCTTGCAGGATTTGATCACGTCTGGACACGTCTGCTCTCGTCCGTCCTCTCCTCAATTCGTCTGACTTCTAACATGCTCGGAACACGTCCGTCCTCTCCTCAATTCGTCTGACTTCTAACATGCTCGGACCACGTCCGTCCTCTCATCTGGCTTCTGGCTGCTCGGACCAAGTCTGTCCTCTCCTCCACTCGTTTCACTTCTGCTCGGTCCACCTCCGTCCTCTCCTCCACTCGTCTGCCTTCTGGCCCTGAGCCACCCATCGGCTTCCCTTTTAAATCTTCCGACGGGAATTCCCCTATTTCACAAAATTTCGGGGTTCCCCGCCCTCATTTTTTACACTCGTTCGGCGGGGTTTTCTCTCGGGGGTTAACCATCGTCATTTTTTATACACGCTCGGCGGGACACTACCGCGGGGAATCACCATCTTTCGGCCGACTAGCCATTGTTGTTGGCCACTGCGCCTCATAACACCACAACATCACAAAATCCGCCTTTTTATCACAATATATATATATATATATATATGTGTGTGTGTGTGTGTGTGTGTGTGTATGTATGTATGTAGCAGATCCGTCGTTCCTCTGTATTCGAGGATTTCTTAATTCCTTTAGGGCGCCAGGTACTTTTCATAAAAAACGCCAAAAATTGATTTTAATTTTAATCAGAGCATGAAATAAAAATTATATCTGCAGGGCGTGGTCATTCTCTCGTCTTCCCGCAGACAAAACCTGCTGCTTCCATCGCCCCATGACGACTCCCCTTCTCGCCAGACCACATTGTTTGCCCGGGTTGCGTCAGTTCCTCAACAATTGCAACTCGCAAGCTGGCTTGCATTGTTCATCGTAACTTTTCATGTTACAATATATATATATATATATATAGTCACAAATTTACAAATATTAATAACTCACACATCTGGTAATATCAATCCTACATGGTCTTTTCTCATTAGTAATGACGTTTTTCTCAATAGCTGTCGAACAGGCTTCACATTTCCATATCATTTTTAGGTTTCTTACTATGAATAGTGTAATTCAAGAAAATTATCACCTTAAAAAGTAAGTGGTAGGAGATATGGTATAAATAGTTTCATTGTAATGTAATTGTCTACTGAATATAGACAGTTCCTATTTTATTATTAATTTATATTATACCCCATTCTTTTACGTTCATGGCATTTGTAGATTTAGATAAAGCCGTTGATAATGTGAACTCGAACACACGACAGGAATAATATATCGACGAAGAAGAGTTATCCACAACTTCTACAGATGGCAGTCAGAAGTAATTAGAATTGAAGGACAAGAAAGGAGTAAGACAAGGATGCATGATGTTCAACTTATTTATAGAACAGACGATGAAGAAAGTTAAAAATGAATATGAAAACGGAATCAACAGCAAGGAGAAGAAATAAAAAGCATGTTTGCAGATGATATTGTAGTATGAGGGGAGTCAGAAGAAGACTTGGAAAACATAATAAATAACATGAATGTGATACTGGATTATGGATGGGTACAACATGATGGTTTTAGAGGGAAATCAAGGTAAGGGAGTGTAGTATGGGAAACAGTGGAAGGGATTTTTTTAAGGAAGATATGGAATTCTACTACCTGGGCAGAACAATAATAGAGTAGGATAGCACAGACAAGGAACGCTTTCGCAGAGAAGGAAATTTACTTACTAATATAAATATGAATTGAGTATTTCAATTAATTTATTAATCAGCTTCACAAAATAAATAGGTCTTTACATTGATGAATAATTAAGTGCGAAGAGCTATGCGAGGAATAACTGTTTTGTCTCATTCGTTTCTGCTGCATCCGAATGCGTCGCAGCAATACATGTTTCAATTGCTTCACTTATGCGCACGCTGTAATAAACGAAGGGAAACAATAATGAAGAACGTGAATTGGAAGTGATAAACGTTTGTCTAATTATAAACTGAACGATTTCCAGCAAATGCCTAAAGGTTTACCTACTAAAGCTAGGTTTACACGGGCAGTGATGTTCGTCGAAGTTGGGTTGACTGTGCTCTGCCTACCGTTTACATATTGGGCAGATAACTGCCCACTTCTTCGCTGACACTTCTGTGCAAGTGCCGCCCTCACTACAAAACGGGCAGAGAACTCTGATGCATGTTTACACTTCTCTGCTATTTTTGGCAATTACGATCGGTTGGAATGTTGTTGCATAGTATCGATATATTGTTTATATAAGTTGATTATTTCCCTCCTTTGTGTATACACTTATAAGCATGTCTGTGTTTTATAAACAGAAAGTTGCTGCATTGCTTGTACTTTTTATGATGGAAGACGATAATCAAAAAAGAATCAAACGAAAACGTGGAGTGTGGGTTGCTAAAAGGGGCACTCATGGGTTCTTGAATAATTTGATGGAAGAGTTGAGGCAAGCTGATGATCACAAGCAATGAACGAAGACTCATTCCCGCTATTTTATTTTCCCTCCACTCAACAACAATGGGTAACTTTAATTTCAGCCAAAATGATAAATAAAATAAAATAATTCCCAAATTTGTCATTTAAATAAAAAATGATTATTTAATTTAATACATTTTTTAAAATTTACGTAATAAACAACATACGAAATCGTGGGACTACTTCAATAGGTAACAATTTAAATTTCAGCTAAGAAAATAAAAACGATACATTAATTCCCAAATTTGTCATTTAATTAAAAATTAATAATTTAATTTACTGCATTTTTTAAATTGAGGTAATAACATACGAAATCGCGGGACTACTTTCCATTAATAGTTCTACTTATAGCAGACAGATAGCACAAGCGGTCCTTTAAATTTATATTGCTATAACATACTGTTACAGTTTATAATTTATATAATGACCAAGAAATCAGAGTTCTGTAACCATTATTTACAAAGAAAAATTACTTGAACAAAATGTAAACAAAGTTCACTGTGTTTTCACATTCCATCTACAGTATTAATAAATTGTTGTTGATATATAGAACAAGTACTTTATTTTTGTACATAATTAACACATAACTACTTGGCTAGTATATATTGTGAACTATATATTTTATCAGAAAAATATACAAAATTACGATAAAGTATGAAAAAGTTTATTTAACAGAAAGAAATACAATGAATACATAAGGGATTACATTATATATTGTAAAATAATATGATGCATTAAAAGAGAGAGAGTTGGTCAATGTATCATTAAGCTAAGCTAATGTAATGTCAAATTTATGTCTTCTTTACAATTCTTAAAGTCAGATGCAACAATTGACATTATTATTTATTATGCTGTGGCATAAATTTGTCTTTAATACTCTGACAATCTGAATACATGTATATATAAAAATCGTCACCTAGTCGATCACTGGAAATGTTTTCTGAAGAAAGGGGCAGTGCCTCCGAAAATTTAAAAAACTCCAAACCTTTCAAGGTGCCTGCCATCTGTGAACCTCAGGTAAGTCACCTACTTTCTATCTCTCTTTCCTTTCCCTATTATATATATATACACCATGTGATCAAAAGTATCCAGACACCTGGCTGAAAATGACTTAAAGTTATTTAGAAGACATTCATTTGATGTATGATTAGTTTATTGAGTCTTTACTCAACAAACATTACTCAGACAAATTTTAATATGAAGACAGTAACAAAATTTTTAAAAATGTGGTTGGACATGTTTAACAAAGGTCGCAATCTAATAATACATAATATCCCAAGAGTTTTCTTGTCGTTGGACGCCGAGAAATCTGGCACTCCAAGGATGTAGATTTCTGAAACAAGTAGAATAAAAATTAACAATTGTATAATTGTTTTGCAATATGGTTAAGTATTAACATAAATAATATCTTATGTGGAAATAATTAAGAGAAATAAGGCATTTAAAAACATTTCAACTCGAGTTTAGCATCTTACTCTGAAGGCCAGTATTAAAATTAACACTAGTTGAACTAAAAATCTCACTTTCTGTAAAATGAGAACAGATTGATATCTCTGTCTTTGTACAACTTAAATTAAATTAGGTTCACTCTCCAACCTGTCATCAGAGTTGTTCTCACATTCTCCAATAACTGGCTGATCTTTTACAGCACGTACCCCCATTCTTCAAAAGCATCAATATTCCTATCCCTACAAGATTTTAAAAACATATTTCACCAGGTTCCTGGCTGTTTTTCTTGCTCCCACATGGAGTTGCAATTGCCTTAGCGGATCAGCTCGTACATTCTATTGAATTAGTATGGGCCCCAGTCTCTGGGTCCTCAGAAGTGACTGTGATTTATCTGAAATAATGTGTAGTTTGAAAATAGTATCTAAAAGACATTTCTTTACAAAATCATTTATAACTACAGTATCTTACTTTTAGGTGCTCATCTTTGGGGCAATCCTAGGCATGCCAGCAGTAACCTCGTAAACACACGTCTGAAACTTTCAAGAACTTCACTTAAAAATGATGTTGGAAGGTGACAGCATAGGCCTTATACACTAAAAGTACCGGAATTAATCATTTTCTGTTTGTGCTAGGAAAGGTGTAACAAATGAGGAGGAAGGCTTTGTGAAATTCTCTCAAAATAGTCAAACTCAGTATTATGCTACACTATAGATACAAAAAATGAAATCTATTGTTTAGTAATATTACTTCATATTATTACTAGATTAATTAAGCGCCTATACTTTGAAGCTGGTTTTCAGTGTTTAATTGACTAGGTGTTTATTACTTGTTGTTTTATTCCCCTTATATGTGTCAATTACTGAAGAAAACAAAATGAATTATTTTTCATTTCGTGTGATTTTAGTACGTTTATAGCTATATATCATTTTTTCGCGTAGTTTTTTTGCCAGTTAAGTTTGTGTCTGGAAGGTGGACAAAAATTATATTTGGAAAGTTAACCTAAAAATTTATAGGTGAGTAAATGCTACTTATCAACTCTATCCCGTATGTTTTCTGAACCAAAGTACTTTCCACTGTTCACAACAACGATCCACTTACTCCAATCACACATTAAACCAAACTCCACGCGTATTTAAATTTCAAAATACAAAGTGTTTATTGTTTACCATCGCGCAATCGATAGTCAGGCCTTCCCCACTGTTCACAATCGATAATTGACAACCGTAACTGCCACTGACTGGCCTCCCATGAGGGCAGCGTCTAGGTCGGTGGAGGGGGAACGTCAGTCATGACTGACATGCTGTTGACACGCTCCAAGAAAAGTGAGGCAGTGCTCTCGTGTCAGCGACGGACTGGCAGTTGTCAGCGCAGCACTGACGTATGTTGACACGGCACTGACATCACTGCCCTTCGTTTTCTGGCAGTCATCACTGCCCGTGTAAACCTAGCCTAAGAAACATCAGCGTTGTAAGACATTTCTGGGGGTATTGGAGTGGGGAGAGGTCTGAGTGGCTGGAGCCACCGCGACCCTTCGCCTGCCGCTTCTACTTTATTCTATGTTCTGTGGTCGTCGCTTATGGCCTCTGATCGCTGGACTCGGCAAGTGGTTGTCTGTTTGCTGCATCCACACCACGTAGTAAAGGTTGAAGACTGGCTTTAACCTTGCTTCTCCTGACGGCAAAGTACTTCCGAATGATGGGAGACGAGTTTGCTGTGGGGACGCAGCACTCCCTTCTCAGTTTCTGCACAAGTTTTAGGAGGCAGTTGGCCGACTGATCCAATGGTATCAGCGGACAACTCTTGATTTATGCCAAAGGTCTACGAGTCCAGTACATAAACCTCCCAAAATAGGCGAAGGTGTCTCGGCATGTGAGAACTTTGAAAAAAAAAGAACAGAAGAGTACAGAAATTCCCGACATAGATCAGGTGAGCCCCGCAGTCACTCTGGGGGAAATGTTCGAGGGAAATTAAGTTTGGAAGCTTTTTTTTTGGATAACAGGCTACATGAGGGTGATCCTGAAACAGTCAACTCCCCTTTAATAGCATAGGAAGGGAATTGAAAAGGGGGGATGCGGAAGGTAGAGCAAGGTAGCCAAGGGTTAACTAGGGCCCCGGGCTATGGTTTAAGGATCCTACCCAGTGTTTCACCTAAAGAGATGCAGGGAAAACCCTAGAAAACCTGCATCAGGTAGGTCGGGCATTGGGTACTATTCTCACGCCCTTCCGAATGACGGGAGACGAGTTTGCTGTGGGGACGCAGCATTCCCTTCTCCGTGTCTCCACCAGTTTCAGAAGGCAGTTGGCCGACTGATCCAATGGGATCAGCGGACAACTCTTGCCATATGCCCAAGGTCTTTGACCCCGGTACATATACCTCCTAAAATAGGTGAAGGTGTCTCGGCATATGAGAACTTTGATAAAAAGTACCCAGAGAGAGTTGAAACTTATACCTAATGAAAGGATTCTCCACAGTCTGACTGCGAGAAAAACTGAATTAAGCTATCAGTAATATTAAGTAGTTTATTGAGCTGAAATACAATTAATTGAAATAAGCATCAGCTGATGGCTGACGTTTTGAATACATAATAAAATAACACAAGTATAATTACAATTTAAAATTAAAATGTTGTTTAACAATAATTTGGTTTTTAAATTTACAAGGATTTACGATGCAGCTAATAAAAAAGTACTATTTTATCTTTATCTTAACTGTTCAAAATCACCGTTTCATAATGATACTGTCCTGAATTAACGATAGATCCACATAGAAATGTAATTTCGCTTTTTACAGTGACATTAGTTCTAGAAATAAAGTAACACTAGTACACACTAAAAAAAGCAAATTATGATATACAGCAGCTAAGAGATTTTCTAATGAAATATTCAATTTAAACACTTATACCAGTTAGTGAAATCAGCTTGTATGTCAAATTACGATAGTTTATCAGTCTCTCGCAGTTGCGCGAGCTTTACAGGACTTTCGGGGTGTTACAATGATTTGAAAAATACACGAGCAAATTAATTATAGCGAGAATATAAAATAATGGAATTCCTTTACCTGAAAGTAGTGGGGAAAATAGTGGGAAGATTAAAAGTTAATGAAAAATTCGTTACATAAGGAAACGGGACAAAATTAAATGAAACGAAAGTAACGGGTCGTTACAATACATGTGTTTTTAATGTAATTAACGAAGGTAGCCAAAGTTACTAGGGCCTCCGGGCTATAGCTTAAGGATCCTACCCGGAGATACAGGGAATGCATCATCCGGAAGTTCCTAATTTATGTGACAGTGTATGGCCGTAATAAGAGACTAATAAAGAAGTTTATTATCAAGCCAATATAATTAAACACCAATATAAATTTGTAAAGGTTTAACATTTTTTTAAGGTTAGAGGCTACTTTCTAAATACGTATATTTATATGCTTGTACGAATGCAATACAATTCAATTAAATATGTACCAAACCACGATTCAGCTAATTCAAAATTGTTTGAGAGCTATTTCATAAAAATAATTAATTTAAATTGATACTAATTTGGTAACAGACTTTTAAAAAATATATGTTGCCTATTTTTTAAGTATACTTTAAGGTTTTGTAAAACCCTGGGAGTTCGTGAGTTTTTAAAGTTTAGTGTTAGATCACCCCAAGGAGCAATTTTTACAGTTTTCCCGTTAATGTAGCTACATTTCTAATTCCGTCTACAGAACGAGTAACTGGGACGAATTTTAAATACTTAAAAACATAAAATCAAACTGGTACTAATTCCTCACTCGGAAGTATTACTTCGTACATACCTGCATTTTAAACAAAGAAAATTATTTCTAATTCTCTTTTTTTCTTTTAAATAACTATTGATCAATTCAAATCTGCCAAAATAAGTCCATAAACAGTTATATTTTTTTACTTCATGAAAAACGTTTAAAATTGTAGCGTGATGAGGAGTCTCTGTGTCAGCACGAATAACTCGGTACTTTTATTTTTTTTATATCATATTAGCTGGGGACGCGGCTTTGACGAGGTATTTATTTACAGTATATCATCCTCGGACATTATTTAATCTTAATTCGCTGAAGAACACAAATTGAAAATAACCAACACATTCTTCGGGAAACATCAGAACCTAAGATGGACCTGGCGTGCACCAGATGGCAAGACAAAAAACGAAATAGATTACATCCTAACTGACAAAGTAAACATAATAAAAAATATCCAAGTAATTTCACAACTAAAATTTAGCACAGATCATAGAATGGTGAGAGCAGAAATAAAAATACCAAAGAAACGGAGAATTGCAGGTAAACCACGCAAACCAGAAATAGAACAATTAGATATAGTTAAATTCAAGCAGGAACTACAGATGCAACTACAACAAACAAATGCGAACAAAAATCAAAATACTCAAGAAATGTATAATGCACTAGAGAGATGCATACAACAAGCACAATAGAACACAAGTACAAGAGAACCATTGAAGAAAAGGGAAAGCAAATTAAGACAGAGTACCATACAGCTAATAGATCGCAGATCGAAGTTGTTAAGAGTTATAGATACTTCAGATATAAATAAAGAAGAATTCGCAGAACTAGATAAACTCACGAAAAGAGAAATTCGGACAAATACTGGAAACAAGTATGATTTAATGGCAAGAGACTAACAAACTTGAAGTTTGCAGACGACATAGTTCTATTCGCCAAAACTCCAAGAAAGTTACAATCAATGCTTCAAGAGTTAAACTCACACAGCAAGTTGGCAGGACTATCAATGAATAAATCTAAAACACAAGTGATGACAAACGGAGTACAAACCCCAATATATCTTGAAGGAACAGAGCTGCTGTATAAATCACTATATATATATTATATATATATATATATATATATGGAAGCTAGTTTCATCAGCTTGGAAAACTTTCTAGCCCTTAAAGTTTATATTGTTGGACAGAACCCTAAATAGGAGACTCAAAATGGAGACACTAGAAAACTGCGTTTTTCCTGTATTGTTGTATGGGTGTCAAACATGGGCTCTCAGAGTAAAAGAGAGAAACACTCTACACGTATGCCAGAGGAAAATGCAGAGGAAGATCCTTGGCATTTCTCTGAAAGATAGAATATCAAACATCTTGATACATAGGATGTCAGCAACAATAGACGTTGCTCAACAGGCTACAAAGACCAAATGGACACGTTGTGAGGCTACAAGACGAAAGATGGACGTTACACGCTACCACATGGGACCCCAAGACGCAAGTGGACGGACTTATTCAAAAAACAAGCAGGAGGACAATGGATCAGAATAGCCAGAGACAGAAATAAGTGGAAAGAACCAGAACTACAACTAAGTGACAGTGTAGTGTAGTGAACTAATAAGACATCTTACGCGGATTAGCTCACCGTGTGAGACTACTAAAAGCTACCCCTACGTGTAGGAGGCCTTTGCCCTGAATGGGACAACATAAGGCTATTTTCATTCATTCAACACATAATTAAACAGGGATCGAAAACGTCACAATAATGAACTCAAATATACGCCAGGTACGATGAAAAATATTTTCAATACTCTAATTAAATAAACTTTCTCTTAACACTTTATAAGAGCACAAAAACACTCCCGGTATATTAAACAAGTAAAAGTTGCCACCAGTATATAAGAGAGTCAAAAGTATTTCCGGTAACCCGGTAACCCAATAAAGTAAGAAACACTCACTTGCCTATTAAGAAATGATTAATCCAAGCAAAGTGGTCCAGGAAAAAGGAAATCGGTTGCCGCACCATCTTAGAAGAAATTAATATTTCTTTTGTGCATTGCCTCATGTTTTGGCAGTTCAGAACTAATTTTGTTTCATTTATATTGTGTTCGGTTCAAAAATGGCGGCCGCTTTTGATGTAGCGCGCTCTCCGTTTTTCGCATTTCCTGGTATCTACGAATTTCTAAATTATTCAGGGCAGTGTTGACGTATCCTTTGCAATTAAGCTGCATCGTGTTCAGTACATTCAGGACTGTAAGTTAAACTCATTCTTACTAACTTGATATTATTTTTTCATGTACTCTGTGTACCACGAAGTTGTCGATTCCAAATGAAGAAAATTCCATTTTCGTAGGCAAATTTCTCCAAGAAGAAATAGTTTTCGAACCCCAATAATTTCCGTGGTTTTACACATAATGTTTTAGTTACTCTATATAAATTATCAATGATAACTGAAGTTCTCTTTACAAATTACACCTCTTTAAATATTGGATTTTTCAATTTTTTCAATGTTTGAGACGCTATATCTCTGTTGGGCATATAGATAAAACTGTGAAACTTGTTCGCATAGTAGATCTTTATAGTAGGAAATTATGATATAAATTTTAATTCAAAGATAGTATAAAAACTGTTAAACGTAACAAGAAATGCTCGATTTCCAAGTGTAGTATAAGCGGGTATATCAATATAATACTTCAAATATTTAGACATTTTAAACTAAGGAAACTATTTTGAGAACAACATATAATGTTATATATCAATTTGTGTTATATATGCTTTCATTATTATGTAATATAAATTTCAAAATTGGTAATGATATACGAAAATATTGAAATGTAAAATTACAATCAATTTCTTTAAACTAAATTAGCAGTGAATTAATAACTATAAAATGTCTTTTAATCTACAATTAGAGTTTAGTCTGGATTTAACTGTTGTGATATTTTCTTATAATATCTGCTTTTGTTATTTCAATTCCGACCGGTCACTGTGCTGAATTTCAGGCACTATTAAACGTGATTCTTTTCATTCTTCATTCATAATACAACTCTTGCAATTTGATGAAGTTCAGTTTCTGTTGATGGTGATGTATACTGACATTTAAACAGTTTCTGATTGTGGTATAAAAATGGAATGATTTGGTTCCTTTAATTTTGAGACGAGAGTTGTAACTTTCCTCTAATATCCTGTAACTGGTTTCCTGGATACCCCAAGACCTCGTAAAGAAACACATAATTCTATAATTTTATATATCACGAGCTGTCGAGATTTGTTCCTTATGAGACTGCTGTAAACTCACCCCTGTCACCTCTAATGCCATCGCCGGCAGGCACTTTCCCATGGCCATTCTATTTCAAGTACTAAATCCCCTTGTAGCAAATATTTTTAAAATTCTTTTATTTCTATATTAGCTTCCTTTCCATTCAGAGAAATGTATTAATTTTTTAGGTAATTTGTTAATTGAATTTGAAATGCATAAACTGTTGTTGAATTGTTCTAGATTATAACTAATGACACAAAAGTTGCGGCTGCATAATTTCTCCTTATCTTTGTAATTACACAAAAAAGGATGAATTTTAGCGTTCTTGTTTGTCCAATGATGTCATTCTGCTTCGTCTTGTACAACAAAGGAGTAATTTCCTGAAAAGTCAGCTAAAAGATTGCATTTGTCATAGAACAAGATCTTTTCTTTTGCGTTTCATAAACTTTTTTATAATTTTTTAATAAAATGATGCATTTTAAAATTTTCATGTTTGAAAATCAATGTCAAACAAAACGTGGTTTAATAATTGTCATCATCTCAGCCTTGTCATAGATCACCCGTTGCTTGAATTCTATATTGTCTGGCATTAGGTCTTATTCAGTCTCTTCTAATACTTTAGCCAAGGCATGTTATCTGGACATTCTTGACATTTTCCCATCATACATCATAATTATCTGTTGCGCATCCAATAAATTCTAAGAGATCTTTATAATCAACTTTTAAAGATTAGTACCATTAATCATCAACTTTGCATTCTGGTGGTATAAACAAGCACATACATTATGAGTACAAGATACCCCCCCAACGACACACCACTTTCTTTCAATTTCAATATTAGGGTACTAATTTTAAACTCAGAAAATAGTTCATATAAATTACAAAGCACTAACCACTTAAGGTTTTGTACTTTAGTACCGTTTTCTTTCAATAACACAGACTATTTTTTCCCGGACATCAAACAAGTATTTTCATTACTTTCATATAAACATAATAGTGAAACAATCACAAATTGTTATATAACATTATATGCTGTTCTCAAAATAGTTTCCTTAGTTTAAAATGTCTAAATATTTGAAGCATTATATTGATATACTCGCTTATACTATTTTAAGGTGATAATAATGGGCTCCATGTAGGAGCTAAGGGTTAATTTAACCACAAATTGTTGATACTGGACCTAAGTGAGATATAAACAAAGTCTGATTTAAATTAGCACATGGCTCATTGAAGTTTCAAGTTGAACTTACGAATAGAAGTCAGCGACTTCTAAAACTCTGAAATAGTCGGGAATCACGGTTGATTTCGTCTTACTGACATTCTCCACGCGAACCCCATCTTGGGGCTGACTTAGGAATACAATGCATGTGTAGCGGTCTTTAGCCGACGTTGCGTTTAAATCTAGCGCACAGCAAAGAGATTTACCGTCTGTTGCCATGACGATTATTCTGCTACTTTCTACTCAGTTTGAGTTTGTTTAAGTCTCTGTAAATACGTTAACAATGTATTAAGTTTTATTAAATTACTTTAATATATTTATGTAGCATATATATTGACTATATCAGAAGAAGACTTGGAGACTATAATAAATGGCATGAACGGAGTTCTGGAGAAAGAGTTCAATATGAGGATTAATATAGGGAAAACCAAATTATGGAGTGTAGTCTGGGAAACAGTGGAATAACAAAGGGTGTTAGATTGAGAAGGGATATTTTGACGGAAGTTGAGGAATTCTGCTACTTGGGAAGCGATGGTAGAAGTATAGTAGACAAAAAAAAGTAGGATATCACATGCAAGGAAGACTTTCGCGAAAAAAGGAATTTACTTACGGGTAATATAAGTGTGAATATTAGGAAAAATGTTCGTATGGATCGTGTTGTTGTATGGGTGCGAAACATGGACGATAGGAGTTACAGAAATGAAAATAATAGAAGCCTTTCAAAATTGGTGTTATAGAAGAATGTTGAAAATCAGATGGTTGAATAGAGTAAGTAACGAGGAAGTTCTTAACAGAATAGTGGAAAAGCGGACAATATGGATGACGTTGACCAAGAGAAGGGATAGATTAATGGGCCACGTTTTAAGGCACGAGGGTCTTGTAAAATTAGCATTAGAGGGAAGAGTGTGGGTTAAGAACAGAAGAGGGTAGCCAAGGATAGAATTAGCTAAGCAGATTAGGGAGGATGTGGGTTGTGTTAGTTATGAGAAAATGAAAAGTTTTTTGCAAGATAGGTTAGCATGGAAGGTTGCATCAGACCAGTCTTAGGACTGAATACCACAACAACATATATTGATTTCTATGCAACGTTCTACAGTTAGAATAGCTATACATGTATATCAGTTTTGACACAAACATCGGTAATTTTGTTGTTGTTTTATGTGACACCCGAAAACCCGCACTCGTATAATTACACTCCTCCCGAGTGTTATGGGCTGGCGATCACACATTCCCGAAAAGAAATATTTTTAGGGAATACTATCAAAATACTATTTATTCAACTCAAACATCGACCTTTTCATGCATGCTTTTAAATTTGCGACCCCTCCGGTACCCGCCCACACGGGTTATAAGTTATCGTCTCGTCTTACTCCCATGAATTTGATTTTTCTTCGCGAGTCAAATACCCACAAAAAATGATATAAAGGATCCACCCGTTTAGAATTGCACGCGGAACTTTGTTTTAATCCCCTTCGTCTTAGATATCCGAATAAAACTCGGCGACTCTAATATCCGCGGTTTTGACACCAATTTTAATTGTTTTCTTGTTATTAGGTGAAGTTCTTCTACCTCCTCCCTTATGAATATTTTCATATGACGCCCCTGCATTCCTACCCCTATGAATGTTCCCCTCTTGATGAAAGGATTGAAATTCTATACAATTAGTGTTGTAGAAAACGATATCAAAGTAAATACCGTCAATAAATATTTATTTGATTATAATGTCGTCCATTTTCGTATATTTAAATTTATGCTTCCTCCAACCCCCTACCCTGGGTGTGGTAGTCCCTTTTTATCATTAACTTGTTTTTTCGTCACTAAGAACATGCTGTGAGGGGGTGAACTGCTAATTAAATTGAATAGACATCAAACTCGATTTTCTCTTGTTATTATCACGTGAAGTTTCTCCACATCCGCCCCTCTCCCAAGTTGAATGTGGTTGATAATAAACACAAATTCTGTAATCACCCCCCTCAACCCCCCAAAATTCCACCCCCCCCCATACATTTTATACCTTTCCCACCACCCCCCAAAATAAATTTAAAATCTACTCCTTCCCCCCCCCCCTCCAAACCAATCACCAACAACCTACATCCACACCCCACCTTAAACACAACCCACCAACCCACCCAACAACCCTTTCAACACAAAACCCACCCCCCTCAACAACCCACCCCCTTATCCACTCAACCCCCTTAAAAAATCCCCCCCACTTAACAAAACACCCCCTTCCCAAAACCAACATTCAAATCTAACTACCATCAAAAATCCTATTTTTCCCTCTTTTTAAAACCCCCCCCACCATCTCACCTACAACACCAACACTCCCTCCA